>JAXCGZ010014723.1:7500-13783 GCA_037179515.1 Halocaridina rubra
ATATATATATATATATATATATATATATATATATATATATATATATATATATATATATATATATATATATATATATATATATATATATATATATATATATATATATATATATATATATATATATATATATATATATATATATATATATATATATATATATATATATATATATATATATATATATATATATATATATATATATATATATATATATATATATATATATATATATATATATATATATATATATATATATATATATATATATATATATATATATATATATATATACCTTGGCTGTTTCCCCTTTTAATTGGGGGTAGCTGACATAAAAAACAGAATATTAATAAAGCTAAACTGTTATCATGCAATTTAAAATGGTAGGAAAATGACCATTAAAGTAAAGAACGAAAAAAATATTTGAAGTACTATTTAATTTCGTGACCATTATCTGGTCACCTTATCACAGAAGGTGACCTGATGGAGCTGCTTTTTTTCACTCTTCACTTTTCTAACATTCGTAGTCTGAACTCTAAGATTTCGTTTGTGGAACAGCACTTGGGTACTTCAATCCCTATCCTTCTCCTCTCGGAAACCCAGCTTTCTAGCCATGCATCCATTGACCCATTCAAATCTCTCACTATAAACTGCAGTCTCATATCCGTTCCAAAGGCGGGATGTGTGCGTACTACAACACACACACTCCTTTTGCAAGGCTCATGAACTTTGAATCTCCTGACTTTGATCTTCTCTGGTTGTAAATCTATCTCTCCACTACTACTATATTCATTTGCTTCTGCTACTCTGCTCCAAATTCCGCTGACTTTGTGTCTTTCTTTGAATATCTGTCCTCTTGCCATAAGTCCTTGCTATATTGCCACACACATGCCGAAGTTCTCTATATCGAAGACTTCAACGTACACAACAGTGAGTATCTTAATCCTTCTAATACTGATCTGGGAGGAAGTGAGGCCCTTGCTATCTCTATTACTCTCAATCTAGAGCAAATTATCAATCATCCTACTCGTGTTCCCGATCGCCATGGACATGCAGCCAACATTCTTGACCTATTTCTTACTTCAAACTCTTTAAACTACTCTTATTCTGTGCTTTCTCCTCTTAGCAAATGTGACCGCTTTGTGATCTCAATCTCTTCCATTTTCGCTCCCCTCCACCAATCCCTCCAAATCAGCACTACCCTTTGCACTCTGAGTATACCCAACGCGAAGATTTGCGTTAACTTCCTCTTTAACTTCCCATGAGATGACAATTGCTTTCGGTCCCACAACCGTGATCAGGTAGCCCTAAAAAGCCTCCTGGCTAGTACAGTGGTAACGCACTGGCCTCACATTCGCGAGGTCGAGGGATCGCACCTCGTACAGGCAAGAGAGTTTAAGCTGCTTACTGGGGAGGTTACTGCTGTGGCTAGTCACCACAGGGGGGGGGGCCTGTGCCAGCTGGCGACCACCCTATGGGTCCTCCATGACCCGTTCCACCCATCCGTGGGTGGAGAATCTAAAATGACATGTAGCCCAAATTTGCCGAGATCATAGCTACGGGAATGGAGGCGTACATTCCCACTTATATGAATTTTTTTCTCCCCCTAATCCTTTTTTTTTTATCGTGCCTGCCCCATGGCTATTCAAAGTAGTCTCCGTGGCAAAATGGTAGCGTCTGCGATTCTGAGGAGGCAGGTCGAGGGTTCGGGCCCCTTCACGGACTGAGGTTAGTAAGGGCATACACTTTGGGTAACGATTACCTCTGCCAAAGCAAGTCCTTAGTACGAAGGCAACCGTCCTAGCCCTTAGTAGAAAAGGGAGTTTGTGACGTAAAACCTAATCCATCCCCATCGCTATTCAGGAAAGGGAATGGGCACACCGGTCATACCAAGCCTCCCCTCCTGATTTAACTTACTCTGCTTTTATGGTGGCTCGGAATCACTGTACTGCTCAGAATCGAAGATCTAAAGCTTTCTTTAACCCTTCGTATGCCATAAATTTCTTAAATGTTGTCAATTTGCTATTTATTGACTTAGAATTGTTTCCTTCCCTGACTTTCTTTATCCTTGTCTGCTGTACACGTACAAAACGTTTTGTGACGTAGAAGTGTTTAGTTTGAGAATTACAAAGCCGCAAACTTCACTGGGGTCGCTGTAGACGTCACCTGGCAATCCGTATTGCTTGGATTTTTCCCCCAAAAGTTCATATATTCAATAATAATTGTGACCTAGGGTGCTATAAATGCTAGAATATCCAACTTACCATGTTTTGAAAAGTATGCCTAGATAAGAATGATATAAATTCAATCTGTAGGTAGTTTCAACACTTAGATATGAAAAATAGGAAAATTTTTGTGTAAATTGATATATGGATTAAAGCAAATGAAAAAAATGGAAAAGGTAATTATAATTTGTAGGATGACCATGCTCTATGCAAAAATAACAGATGCAAATAACAAAATAGTTTGGACTTTATTGATATGATATATATATATATATATATATATATATATATATATATATATATATATATATATATATATATATATATATATATATATATATATATATATATATATATATATATATATATATTATATATATATATATATATATATATATATATATATATATATATATATATATATATATATATATATATATATATATATATATATATATATATATATATATATATATATATATATATATATATATATATATATATATATATATATATATATATATATATATATATATATATATATATATATATATATATAAGTGCCCTGTGGGGCGGGCACAATATCAAAGAATAGCCTCACCGTATTCCCTGCGTGTCGTAAAAGGCAAATAAAACTGGACGGGGTCGGGGGACTAGGAATCCCCCCCTTGTATCAACCTCCTGCGAGACATCAAAGAAGAAGGGGAGTAGAGGGGAGAATAACCTCTCCCCAAACTCTAGATTTGGGGTGTCTAAATGTGCGTGGTTGTAGTACGATAGAGAGCAAAAGATGTGAGATTGGATATATGTTTGGTAAGAGGAGGATGGATGTATTGGCATTGTGTGAGACGAAGATGAAAGGAAAAGGAGAAGTGGCATTTGGTGATGTGACGGTAGGGTGTCTGGGGTTGAAAGGGGGAGAGCGAGAGAAGGTGTGGCATTATTGCTGAGTGAATGGATGGTAAATCAGGTAGTGGAATGGAAAGAAGTGTCATCTAGGCTGATGTGGGTGAGGGCTAGGATAGGAAGGGAATGTTGGGCTTTTGTTAGTGCGTATGGGCAAGGATGTGAGAGAAGTGAGGAAGAGCGGGATGAATTCTGGAATGAGTTAACCAGATGTTTGGATGGCCTGAGTAGAAGGAACTATGTAGTTGTGTTGGGTGACTTGAATGCCAGAGTGGGTGATGGAGAGGTAGAAGGTGTTGTAGGAAAGTATGGGGTACCAGGTGGGAATGAGAGTGGCGAGAGACTGTTAGATATGTGTGTTGAGCAAGAGTTGGTTATAGGTAATAGTTTATTTAAGAAGAAGTTAATAAACAAGTATACATGGATGAGAGTGGCAAATGGAAGAGTGAAAGAAAGAGCATTGATGGATTATGTGTTGGTAGCAAAGAGCATGATTGGTAGAGTGAAAAATGTACATGCATTCAGGGGTGTGGCTGCTGGGATGTCTGATCATTTTTTGGTTGAAGCAAAAGTGGTAGTAGCAAAAGAGTGGGGAAATAGTGTGGGGGGATGTAGAAGGGAAATAGTGAAGGTGGAAGAGTTGAAAAAGCCAGAGAAGAGACAGGAATATCAGGAAAGGTTGAGAGTGGCATACGACAGGGTGAAGGAAAGAGAAGTTGGGGAGTTAGGGGAGGAATGGGGGTTGATGAAAGAATGTTTTGTGGGACATGCAAGTAATGTGTGTGGAGAGAGGTTTGTTGGGGGTGGCATGAGGAGGGGCAGCGAGTGGTGGAATGAAGGGGTGAAAATGAAGGTGAAAGAGAAAAAGAGGGCTTTTGAGGAATGGCTGCAGTGTAAAAGTAGGGAGAAGTATGAAAGACATAGGGAGAAAAATGTGGAAACCAAGCGGAAGGTAGAGGAAGAGAAGAGGTTGGCAAATGATAGGTGGGGACAGGATTTTAGTAGGTCATATGAGTAGAATAAAAAGAAGTTTTGGAAAGAAGTGAAGAGAGCAAGGAAGGGTGGATCAAGGATGGAAGAGAAAGTGAAAGATGTGAATGGACAGATATTAAGAGGAAACGATGCAAGGAATAGATGGGCAGAATATTTTGAGTGCTTGCTGAATGTTGAGGAAGATAGAGAGGCAGCTATAGTGGCAGTGGGAGGGGTTCAAGGGCCAGTAATGGGAGATGAAAATGAGGGAGAGATTACAAGAGAGGAGGTGAAAAGGGCATTGTATGAAGCGAAAGCAGGTAAAGCACCTGGAATGGATGGTGTGAGAGCTGAGATGTTGAAAGAAGGGGGTGTGACTGCATTGGAATGGTTAATGAGAGTGTTTAATATATGCTTTATGTTGTCATTGGTGCCAGTGGATTGGGTGATTGCCTGTATAGTGCCCCTATACAAAGGTAAGGGAGATATGTATGAATGCAGTAATTTTAGGGGTATAAGTTTGTTGAGTGTGGTAGGAAAAGTTTATGGTAAGATACTGGTTAATAGGATTAGGGATAAGACAGAATATGTGATCGCGGAAGTGCAGAGTGGTTTTAGGAGAGGTAGAGGTTGTATAGATCAGATTTTTATAGTTAGGCAGTTATGTGAGAAATATTTAGCAAAGGGTAAGGATGTGTATTTTACATTTTTGGATCTGGAGAAAGCATATGATAGAGCTGATAGAGAGGCTATGTGGAATGTTTTGAGATTATATGGAATAAATGGTAAATTGTTGCATGCAGTGAAGAGTTTGCATGAGGGTAGTAGAGCTTGTGTTAGGGTAGGGAATGAAGTGAGTGAGTGGTTTCCAGTGAGTGTGGGACTGAGACAGGGATGTGTGATGTCACCATGGCTGTTCAATTTGTATATTGATGGAGTTGTAAGAGAGGTGAATGAGCGAGTGCGTGGTCGAGGTTTGAGAATGGTAGATGGGGATGATAACGAGTGGGAGCTGAATCAGTTGCTGTTTGCAGATGATACTGTGGTGGTGGCAGATTCAAAGGAAAAGCTGTGTCAGTTAGTGTCAGAATTTGGAATGGTGTATGAGAGAAGGAAGCTGCGAGTGAATGTGGGAAAGAGTAAGGTTATGAGGTGTACAAGAAATGAGGATGGCGCTGGATTGAATGTTATGTTGAATGGAGAGACACTTGAGGAGGTTAATCAGTTTAAGTATTTAGGCTCGGTTATAGCTGCAAATGGTGGAGTGGAAGCAGATGTGTGTCACAGAGTGAATGAAGGATGTAAAGTGTTGGTGCATTGAAAGGAGTGATGAAGAATAGAGGGTTGGAAATGAATGTTAAGAAAGTTTTGTATGAGAAAGTGGTTGTGCCAACTGTGATGTATGGATCAGAGTTATGGGGTATGAAAGTAAGTGAGAGACGGAAACTAAATGTGTTTGAGATGAAATGCCTGAGGAGTATGATTGGTGTATCTCGTTTGGATAGGGTTAGGAATGAAGTGGTGAGAGCAAGAACGGGTGTGAGGAGAGAAAGTGCAGCCAGAGTAGATATGAATGTTCTGAGATGGTTTGGCCATGTGGAAAGGATGGATGATGAAAGGCTGCTGAAAAAGGTGATGAATGCGAGAGTTGATGGGAGAAATGCTAGAGGGAGGCCTAGGTTTGGATGGATGGATGGAGTAAGGAGAGCCCTGAATGATAGGAGGATGGATGTGAGGGAAGCAAGCGAGCGTGCTAGGAATAGGAATGAGTGGCGAGCGATTGTGACGCGGCTCTGATGGGCATCTGCTGTTACCACGGGGCTGCATCTTACAGAGGTAGCCCTGTGGTAGGGGCAGTAGGAGGAGCTGGCAGTTGTGAAGCGACACAGGTTGTGGAAGGGCCGGGAGGATGGGCTGTGGCACTCCAGCAGTGCCATCCGAACGGTCGCTAGCTCCCTCGTCATTGCCCATAGAGCAAAGTAATCCCCCTATTTGTTTTCCTTTCTTGAAGTCGGCTACCCCCCAATTAAAGGGGGAAACAGCCAAGGTATATGTATGTATGTATATATATATATATATATATATATATATATATATATATATATATATATATATATATATATATATATATATATATATATATATATATATTGGTTAAAAAAAAAAAAATCTTCATTATATAC
>JAXCGZ010014724.1:12500-13747 GCA_037179515.1 Halocaridina rubra
GTTATGATAGAGTGGATAGGGATCGATATTTTGATATGCCTGGCACTAGAACTAGAGGTCATAGTTTGAAGCTTCGGAAGAAAACTTCTTTGCAGGATGTAAGGAAGTACTTTTTCAGTGTAAGAGTAGTTGATAAATGGAATTGGCTAAGCGAGGAGGTAGTTAATGCTAACTCAAACCATAGTTTTAAGGACAAGTATGATAAGTAATCACTAAGTACAAAATGGAACCGATCAGGAGACGGGAAGATACGAGCTTGGGGCTCTTTCCCGTAAGCACAATTAGATAAGTACAATTAGGAATTAGGTAATTACACTTATTGCAGCGACTCTTCAGGTTTTTTAAACCCTTTAAAAAGAACTCGGGAGGTTGGGCCTCCAACCAGGTCTCTGTAGCAGCGATCACTTCCGAACCCGGGTGAAATTTCTTTTCCCTTAGATATTTCTTCAGCCGAGGGAAGAGATATTTGTCGAAGGGGGCCAAGTCTGGAGAGTAAGGCGGGTGGTCTAACAATTCGAAGCCAAAGTCACTTATATTCCGCAGAGTTTCATGTGCTGCGTGTGCAAAAACAGGATGTCACGGCTCAGCTTTCCATTGGGTTTCTGCTTCAAAGCTTCACGCATTATCTCCAACAGAGACATGTAGTACTCTGCGTTGATGGTACGGCCCTTTGGCAGATATTTATGAGGAATACTCCATCTTTGTCCCAGATCACTGAACCCAGAATCTTTCTAGCTGACTTCTGGGTCCGAAACTTCTTGGGAGGCAGTGCCATTCCATTGAATGCTGCTTGGTCTGGGGATCATAGTGATGAAGCCAAGTTTTATCCATGCAAACCTGTCCAAAATCGCCTTTGATATCGTCACTCTGAAGCACTTCTGATCTGCGTTCAGGCAATACGGCACCCACTTTGAGGAAAGCTTTCTCATGTCCAGAATGTTGTGGATGATGTGGCCAACTTTTCGTGGGAAGTCAAGAGAGTCTCAGCTATGACTGTAGCTGAATACCGGTGGTCCTCGAAAATCATGACCTGCACAGGGTTGGCTATGTCCTCTGTAGTTGTGGGAAATGGCCGTCCTGACTGGGGTACATCTATGACCTCGAAAAATTCTGTCCGAAACCTTGACACCCAGATTTTCACAATGAAGTATGATGGGCAGTCATCTTTCAAGACTTCCCTGGTCTCGCCGCTTCTTTGCCTTGCAGGAAGAGGAACTTCATGACCACCTGTGCTTCAGTTTTACACC
>JAXCGZ010014725.1:0-13715 GCA_037179515.1 Halocaridina rubra
TATGTAATGTGCTTATTTGATAATTTCATGGCCCGAATGAGATTGGGATTTGAATTAAATGCTAAAATGAAGCCACGAGTGAGGTTGGGGAATCTGTAATATGAACATAGTGGCATTCAGTTAGAATGCGTTCATTCCTAAGTATAGCAGATATTAGCTATAAGGTTGGATTCCTTTTAACCTTCTGTGGTGTAGTGGTAGCGCCTTGACTTAGTAATCATAAGTCCTAGGTTCGAGTCCCGGTCGGGGTAAAAAATGATTCATGTTTTCACATATGTAATGTGCTTATTTGATAATTTCATGGCCCGAATGAGATTGGGATTTGAATTAAATGCTAAAATGAAGCCACGAGTGAGGTTGGGGAATCTGTAATATGAACATAGTGGCATTCAGTTAGAATGCGTTCATTCCTAAGTATAGCAGATATTAGCTATAAGGTTGGATTCCTTTTAACCTTCTGTGGTGTAGTGGTAGCGCCTTGACTTAGTAATCATAAGTCCTAGGTTCGAGTCCCGGTCGGGGTAAAAAATGATTCATGTTTTCACATATGTAATGTGCTTATTTGATAATTTCATGGCCCGAATGAGATTGGGATTTGAATTAAATGCTAAAATGAAGCCACGAGTGAGGTTGGGGAATCTGTAATATGAACATAGTGGCATTCAGTTAGAATGCGTTCATTCCTAAGTATAGCAGATATTAGCTATAAGGTTGGATTCCTTTTAACCTTCTGTGGTGTAGTGGTAGCGCCTTGACTTAGTAATCATAAGTCCTAGGTTCGAGTCCCGGTCGGGGTAAAAAATGATTCATGTTTTCACATATGTAATGTGCTTATTTGATAATTTCATGGCCCGAATGAGATTGGGATTTGAATTAAATGCTAAAATGAAGCCACGAGTGAGGTTGGGGAATCTGTAATATGAACATAGTGGCATTCAGTTAGAATGCGTTCATTCCTAAGTATAGCAGATATTAGCTATAAGGTTGGATTCCTTTTAACCTTCTGTGGTGTAGTGGTAGCGCCTTGACTTAGTAATCATAAGTCCTAGGTTCGAGTCCCGGTCGGGGTAAAAAATGATTCATGTTTTCACATATGTAATGTGCTTATTTGATAATTTCATGGCCCGAATGAGATTGGGATTTGAATTAAATGCTAAAATGAAGCCACGAGTGAGGTTGGGGAATCTGTAATATGAACATAGTGGCATTCAGTTAGAATGCGTTCATTCCTAAGTATAGCAGATATTAGCTATAAGGTTGGATTCCTTTTAACCTTCTGTGGTGTAGTGGTAGCGCCTTGACTTAGTAATCATAAGTCCTAGGTTCGAGTCCCGGTCGGGGTAAAAAATGATTCATGTTTTCACATATGTAATGTGCTTATTTGATAATTTCATGGCCCGAATGAGATTGGGATTTGAATTAAATGCTAAAATGAAGCCACGAGTGAGGTTGGGGAATCTGTAATATGAACATAGTGGCATTCAGTTAGAATGCGTTCATTCCTAAGTATAGCAGATATTAGCTATAAGGTTGGATTCCTTTTAACCTTCTGTGGTGTAGTGGTAGCGCCTTGACTTAGTAATCATAAGTCCTAGGTTCGAGTCCCGGTCGGGGTAAAAAATGATTCATGTTTTCACATATGTAATGTGCTTATTTGATAATTTCATGGCCCGAATGAGATTGGGATTTGAATTAAATGCTAAAATGAAGCCACGAGTGAGGTTGGGGAATCTGTAATATGAACATAGTGGCATTCAGTTAGAATGCGTTCATTCCTAAGTATAGCAGATATTAGCTATAAGGTTGGATTCCTTTTAACCTTCTGTGGTGTAGTGGTAGCGCCTTGACTTAGTAATCATAAGTCCTAGGTTCGAGTCCCGGTCGGGGTAAAAAATGATTCATGTTTTCACATATGTAATGTGCTTATTTGATAATTTCATGGCCCGAATGAGATTGGGATTTGAATTAAATGCTAAAATGAAGCCACGAGTGAGGTTGGGGAATCTGTAATATGAACATAGTGGCATTCAGTTAGAATGCGTTCATTCCTAAGTATAGCAGATATTAGCTATAAGGTTGGATTCCTTTTAACCTTCTGTGGTGTAGTGGTAGCGCCTTGACTTAGTAATCATAAGTCCTAGGTTCGAGTCCCGGTCGGGGTAAAAAATGATTCATGTTTTCACATATGTAATGTGCTTATTTGATAATTTCATGGCCCGAATGAGATTGGGATTTGAATTAAATGCTAAAATGAAGCCACGAGTGAGGTTGGGGAATCTGTAATATGAACATAGTGGCATTCAGTTAGAATGCGTTCATTCCTAAGTATAGCAGATATTAGCTATAAGGTTGGATTCCTTTTAACCTTCTGTGGTGTAGTGGTAGCGCCTTGACTTAGTAATCATAAGTCCTAGGTTCGAGTCCCGGTCGGGGTAAAAAATGATTCATGTTTTCACATATGTAATGTGCTTATTTGATAATTTCATGGCCCGAATGAGATTGGGATTTGAATTAAATGCTAAAATGAAGCCACGAGTGAGGTTGGGGAATCTGTAATATGAACATAGTGGCATTCAGTTAGAATGCGTTCATTCCTAAGTATAGCAGATATTAGCTATAAGGTTGGATTCCTTTTAACCTTCTGTGGTGTAGTGGTAGCGCCTTGACTTAGTAATCATAAGTCCTAGGTTCGAGTCCCGGTCGGGGTAAAAAATGATTCATGTTTTCACATATGTAATGTGCTTATTTGATAATTTCATGGCCCGAATGAGATTGGGATTTGAATTAAATGCTAAAATGAAGCCACGAGTGAGGTTGGGGAATCTGTAATATGAACATAGTGGCATTCAGTTAGAATGCGTTCATTCCTAAGTATAGCAGATATTAGCTATAAGGTTGGATTCCTTTTAACCTTCTGTGGTGTAGTGGTAGCGCCTTGACTTAGTAATCATAAGTCCTAGGTTCGAGTCCCGGTCGGGGTAAAAAATGATTCATGTTTTCACATATGTAATGTGCTTATTTGATAATTTCATGGCCCGAATGAGATTGGGATTTGAATTAAATGCTAAAATGAAGCCACGAGTGAGGTTGGGGAATCTGTAATATGAACATAGTGGCATTCAGTTAGAATGCGTTCATTCCTAAGTATAGCAGATATTAGCTATAAGGTTGGATTCCTTTTAACCTTCTGTGGTGTAGTGGTAGCGCCTTGACTTAGTAATCATAAGTCCTAGGTTCGAGTCCCGGTCGGGGTAAAAAATGATTCATGTTTTCACATATGTAATGTGCTTATTTGATAATTTCATGGCCCGAATGAGATTGGGATTTGAATTAAATGCTAAAATGAAGCCACGAGTGAGGTTGGGGAATCTGTAATATGAACATAGTGGCATTCAGTTAGAATGCGTTCATTCCTAAGTATAGCAGATATTAGCTATAAGGTTGGATTCCTTTTAACCTTCTGTGGTGTAGTGGTAGCGCCTTGACTTAGTAATCATAAGTCCTAGGTTCGAGTCCCGGTCGGGGTAAAAAATGATTCATGTTTTCACATATGTAATGTGCTTATTTGATAATTTCATGGCCCGAATGAGATTGGGATTTGAATTAAATGCTAAAATGAAGCCACGAGTGAGGTTGGGGAATCTGTAATATGAACATAGTGGCATTCAGTTAGAATGCGTTCATTCCTAAGTATAGCAGATATTAGCTATAAGGTTGGATTCCTTTTAACCTTCTGTGGTGTAGTGGTAGCGCCTTGACTTAGTAATCATAAGTCCTAGGTTCGAGTCCCGGTCGGGGTAAAAAATGATTCATGTTTTCACATATGTAATGTGCTTATTTGATAATTTCATGGCCCGAATGAGATTGGGATTTGAATTAAATGCTAAAATGAAGCCACGAGTGAGGTTGGGGAATCTGTAATATGAACATAGTGGCATTCAGTTAGAATGCGTTCATTCCTAAGTATAGCAGATATTAGCTATAAGGTTGGATTCCTTTTAACCTTCTGTGGTGTAGTGGTAGCGCCTTGACTTAGTAATCATAAGTCCTAGGTTCGAGTCCCGGTCGGGGTAAAAAATGATTCATGTTTTCACATATGTAATGTGCTTATTTGATAATTTCATGGCCCGAATGAGATTGGGATTTGAATTAAATGCTAAAATGAAGCCACGAGTGAGGTTGGGGAATCTGTAATATGAACATAGTGGCATTCAGTTAGAATGCGTTCATTCCTAAGTATAGCAGATATTAGCTATAAGGTTGGATTCCTTTTAACCTTCTGTGGTGTAGTGGTAGCGCCTTGACTTAGTAATCATAAGTCCTAGGTTCGAGTCCCGGTCGGGGTAAAAAATGATTCATGTTTTCACATATGTAATGTGCTTATTTGATAATTTCATGGCCCGAATGAGATTGGGATTTGAATTAAATGCTAAAATGAAGCCACGAGTGAGGTTGGGGAATCTGTAATATGAACATAGTGGCATTCAGTTAGAATGCGTTCATTCCTAAGTATAGCAGATATTAGCTATAAGGTTGGATTCCTTTTAACCTTCTGTGGTGTAGTGGTAGCGCCTTGACTTAGTAATCATAAGTCCTAGGTTCGAGTCCCGGTCGGGGTAAAAAATGATTCATGTTTTCACATATGTAATGTGCTTATTTGATAATTTCATGGCCCGAATGAGATTGGGATTTGAATTAAATGCTAAAATGAAGCCACGAGTGAGGTTGGGGAATCTGTAATATGAACATAGTGGCATTCAGTTAGAATGCGTTCATTCCTAAGTATAGCAGATATTAGCTATAAGGTTGGATTCCTTTTAACCTTCTGTGGTGTAGTGGTAGCGCCTTGACTTAGTAATCATAAGTCCTAGGTTCGAGTCCCGGTCGGGGTAAAAAATGATTCATGTTTTCACATATGTAATGTGCTTATTTGATAATTTCATGGCCCGAATGAGATTGGGATTTGAATTAAATGCTAAAATGAAGCCACGAGTGAGGTTGGGGAATCTGTAATATGAACATAGTGGCATTCAGTTAGAATGCGTTCATTCCTAAGTATAGCAGATATTAGCTATAAGGTTGGATTCCTTTTAACCTTCTGTGGTGTAGTGGTAGCGCCTTGACTTAGTAATCATAAGTCCTAGGTTCGAGTCCCGGTCGGGGTAAAAAATGATTCATGTTTTCACATATGTAATGTGCTTATTTGATAATTTCATGGCCCGAATGAGATTGGGATTTGAATTAAATGCTAAAATGAAGCCACGAGTGAGGTTGGGGAATCTGTAATATGAACATAGTGGCATTCAGTTAGAATGCGTTCATTCCTAAGTATAGCAGATATTAGCTATAAGGTTGGATTCCTTTTAACCTTCTGTGGTGTAGTGGTAGCGCCTTGACTTAGTAATCATAAGTCCTAGGTTCGAGTCCCGGTCGGGGTAAAAAATGATTCATGTTTTCACATATGTAATGTGCTTATTTGATAATTTCATGGCCCGAATGAGATTGGGATTTGAATTAAATGCTAAAATGAAGCCACGAGTGAGGTTGGGGAATCTGTAATATGAACATAGTGGCATTCAGTTAGAATGCGTTCATTCCTAAGTATAGCAGATATTAGCTATAAGGTTGGATTCCTTTTAACCTTCTGTGGTGTAGTGGTAGCGCCTTGACTTAGTAATCATAAGTCCTAGGTTCGAGTCCCGGTCGGGGTAAAAAATGATTCATGTTTTCACATATGTAATGTGCTTATTTGATAATTTCATGGCCCGAATGAGATTGGGATTTGAATTAAATGCTAAAATGAAGCCACGAGTGAGGTTGGGGAATCTGTAATATGAACATAGTGGCATTCAGTTAGAATGCGTTCATTCCTAAGTATAGCAGATATTAGCTATAAGGTTGGATTCCTTTTAACCTTCTGTGGTGTAGTGGTAGCGCCTTGACTTAGTAATCATAAGTCCTAGGTTCGAGTCCCGGTCGGGGTAAAAAATGATTCATGTTTTCACATATGTAATGTGCTTATTTGATAATTTCATGGCCCGAATGAGATTGGGATTTGAATTAAATGCTAAAATGAAGCCACGAGTGAGGTTGGGGAATCTGTAATATGAACATAGTGGCATTCAGTTAGAATGCGTTCATTCCTAAGTATAGCAGATATTAGCTATAAGGTTGGATTCCTTTTAACCTTCTGTGGTGTAGTGGTAGCGCCTTGACTTAGTAATCATAAGTCCTAGGTTCGAGTCCCGGTCGGGGTAAAAAATGATTCATGTTTTCACATATGTAATGTGCTTATTTGATAATTTCATGGCCCGAATGAGATTGGGATTTGAATTAAATGCTAAAATGAAGCCACGAGTGAGGTTGGGGAATCTGTAATATGAACATAGTGGCATTCAGTTAGAATGCGTTCATTCCTAAGTATAGCAGATATTAGCTATAAGGTTGGATTCCTTTTAACCTTCTGTGGTGTAGTGGTAGCGCCTTGACTTAGTAATCATAAGTCCTAGGTTCGAGTCCCGGTCGGGGTAAAAAATGATTCATGTTTTCACATATGTAATGTGCTTATTTGATAATTTCATGGCCCGAATGAGATTGGGATTTGAATTAAATGCTAAAATGAAGCCACGAGTGAGGTTGGGGAATCTGTAATATGAACATAGTGGCATTCAGTTAGAATGCGTTCATTCCTAAGTATAGCAGATATTAGCTATAAGGTTGGATTCCTTTTAACCTTCTGTGGTGTAGTGGTAGCGCCTTGACTTAGTAATCATAAGTCCTAGGTTCGAGTCCCGGTCGGGGTAAAAAATGATTCATGTTTTCACATATGTAATGTGCTTATTTGATAATTTCATGGCCCGAATGAGATTGGGATTTGAATTAAATGCTAAAATGAAGCCACGAGTGAGGTTGGGGAATCTGTAATATGAACATAGTGGCATTCAGTTAGAATGCGTTCATTCCTAAGTATAGCAGATATTAGCTATAAGGTTGGATTCCTTTTAACCTTCTGTGGTGTAGTGGTAGCGCCTTGACTTAGTAATCATAAGTCCTAGGTTCGAGTCCCGGTCGGGGTAAAAAATGATTCATGTTTTCACATATGTAATGTGCTTATTTGATAATTTCATGGCCCGAATGAGATTGGGATTTGAATTAAATGCTAAAATGAAGCCACGAGTGAGGTTGGGGAATCTGTAATATGAACATAGTGGCATTCAGTTAGAATGCGTTCATTCCTAAGTATAGCAGATATTAGCTATAAGGTTGGATTCCTTTTAACCTTCTGTGGTGTAGTGGTAGCGCCTTGACTTAGTAATCATAAGTCCTAGGTTCGAGTCCCGGTCGGGGTAAAAAATGATTCATGTTTTCACATATGTAATGTGCTTATTTGATAATTTCATGGCCCGAATGAGATTGGGATTTGAATTAAATGCTAAAATGAAGCCACGAGTGAGGTTGGGGAATCTGTAATATGAACATAGTGGCATTCAGTTAGAATGCGTTCATTCCTAAGTATAGCAGATATTAGCTATAAGGTTGGATTCCTTTTAACCTTCTGTGGTGTAGTGGTAGCGCCTTGACTTAGTAATCATAAGTCCTAGGTTCGAGTCCCGGTCGGGGTAAAAAATGATTCATGTTTTCACATATGTAATGTGCTTATTTGATAATTTCATGGCCCGAATGAGATTGGGATTTGAATTAAATGCTAAAATGAAGCCACGAGTGAGGTTGGGGAATCTGTAATATGAACATAGTGGCATTCAGTTAGAATGCGTTCATTCCTAAGTATAGCAGATATTAGCTATAAGGTTGGATTCCTTTTAACCTTCTGTGGTGTAGTGGTAGCGCCTTGACTTAGTAATCATAAGTCCTAGGTTCGAGTCCCGGTCGGGGTAAAAAATGATTCATGTTTTCACATATGTAATGTGCTTATTTGATAATTTCATGGCCCGAATGAGATTGGGATTTGAATTAAATGCTAAAATGAAGCCACGAGTGAGGTTGGGGAATCTGTAATATGAACATAGTGGCATTCAGTTAGAATGCGTTCATTCCTAAGTATAGCAGATATTAGCTATAAGGTTGGATTCCTTTTAACCTTCTGTGGTGTAGTGGTAGCGCCTTGACTTAGTAATCATAAGTCCTAGGTTCGAGTCCCGGTCGGGGTAAAAAATGATTCATGTTTTCACATATGTAATGTGCTTATTTGATAATTTCATGGCCCGAATGAGATTGGGATTTGAATTAAATGCTAAAATGAAGCCACGAGTGAGGTTGGGGAATCTGTAATATGAACATAGTGGCATTCAGTTAGAATGCGTTCATTCCTAAGTATAGCAGATATTAGCTATAAGGTTGGATTCCTTTTAACCTTCTGTGGTGTAGTGGTAGCGCCTTGACTTAGTAATCATAAGTCCTAGGTTCGAGTCCCGGTCGGGGTAAAAAATGATTCATGTTTTCACATATGTAATGTGCTTATTTGATAATTTCATGGCCCGAATGAGATTGGGATTTGAATTAAATGCTAAAATGAAGCCACGAGTGAGGTTGGGGAATCTGTAATATGAACATAGTGGCATTCAGTTAGAATGCGTTCATTCCTAAGTATAGCAGATATTAGCTATAAGGTTGGATTCCTTTTAACCTTCTGTGGTGTAGTGGTAGCGCCTTGACTTAGTAATCATAAGTCCTAGGTTCGAGTCCCGGTCGGGGTAAAAAATGATTCATGTTTTCACATATGTAATGTGCTTATTTGATAATTTCATGGCCCGAATGAGATTGGGATTTGAATTAAATGCTAAAATGAAGCCACGAGTGAGGTTGGGGAATCTGTAATATGAACATAGTGGCATTCAGTTAGAATGCGTTCATTCCTAAGTATAGCAGATATTAGCTATAAGGTTGGATTCCTTTTAACCTTCTGTGGTGTAGTGGTAGCGCCTTGACTTAGTAATCATAAGTCCTAGGTTCGAGTCCCGGTCGGGGTAAAAAATGATTCATGTTTTCACATATGTAATGTGCTTATTTGATAATTTCATGGCCCGAATGAGATTGGGATTTGAATTAAATGCTAAAATGAAGCCACGAGTGAGGTTGGGGAATCTGTAATATGAACATAGTGGCATTCAGTTAGAATGCGTTCATTCCTAAGTATAGCAGATATTAGCTATAAGGTTGGATTCCTTTTAACCTTCTGTGGTGTAGTGGTAGCGCCTTGACTTAGTAATCATAAGTCCTAGGTTCGAGTCCCGGTCGGGGTAAAAAATGATTCATGTTTTCACATATGTAATGTGCTTATTTGATAATTTCATGGCCCGAATGAGATTGGGATTTGAATTAAATGCTAAAATGAAGCCACGAGTGAGGTTGGGGAATCTGTAATATGAACATAGTGGCATTCAGTTAGAATGCGTTCATTCCTAAGTATAGCAGATATTAGCTATAAGGTTGGATTCCTTTTAACCTTCTGTGGTGTAGTGGTAGCGCCTTGACTTAGTAATCATAAGTCCTAGGTTCGAGTCCCGGTCGGGGTAAAAAATGATTCATGTTTTCACATATGTAATGTGCTTATTTGATAATTTCATGGCCCGAATGAGATTGGGATTTGAATTAAATGCTAAAATGAAGCCACGAGTGAGGTTGGGGAATCTGTAATATGAACATAGTGGCATTCAGTTAGAATGCGTTCATTCCTAAGTATAGCAGATATTAGCTATAAGGTTGGATTCCTTTTAACCTTCTGTGGTGTAGTGGTAGCGCCTTGACTTAGTAATCATAAGTCCTAGGTTCGAGTCCCGGTCGGGGTAAAAAATGATTCATGTTTTCACATATGTAATGTGCTTATTTGATAATTTCATGGCCCGAATGAGATTGGGATTTGAATTAAATGCTAAAATGAAGCCACGAGTGAGGTTGGGGAATCTGTAATATGAACATAGTGGCATTCAGTTAGAATGCGTTCATTCCTAAGTATAGCAGATATTAGCTATAAGGTTGGATTCCTTTTAACCTTCTGTGGTGTAGTGGTAGCGCCTTGACTTAGTAATCATAAGTCCTAGGTTCGAGTCCCGGTCGGGGTAAAAAATGATTCATGTTTTCACATATGTAATGTGCTTATTTGATAATTTCATGGCCCGAATGAGATTGGGATTTGAATTAAATGCTAAAATGAAGCCACGAGTGAGGTTGGGGAATCTGTAATATGAACATAGTGGCATTCAGTTAGAATGCGTTCATTCCTAAGTATAGCAGATATTAGCTATAAGGTTGGATTCCTTTTAACCTTCTGTGGTGTAGTGGTAGCGCCTTGACTTAGTAATCATAAGTCCTAGGTTCGAGTCCCGGTCGGGGTAAAAAATGATTCATGTTTTCACATATGTAATGTGCTTATTTGATAATTTCATGGCCCGAATGAGATTGGGATTTGAATTAAATGCTAAAATGAAGCCACGAGTGAGGTTGGGGAATCTGTAATATGAACATAGTGGCATTCAGTTAGAATGCGTTCATTCCTAAGTATAGCAGATATTAGCTATAAGGTTGGATTCCTTTTAACCTTCTGTGGTGTAGTGGTAGCGCCTTGACTTAGTAATCATAAGTCCTAGGTTCGAGTCCCGGTCGGGGTAAAAAATGATTCATGTTTTCACATATGTAATGTGCTTATTTGATAATTTCATGGCCCGAATGAGATTGGGATTTGAATTAAATGCTAAAATGAAGCCACGAGTGAGGTTGGGGAATCTGTAATATGAACATAGTGGCATTCAGTTAGAATGCGTTCATTCCTAAGTATAGCAGATATTAGCTATAAGGTTGGATTCCTTTTAACCTTCTGTGGTGTAGTGGTAGCGCCTTGACTTAGTAATCATAAGTCCTAGGTTCGAGTCCCGGTCGGGGTAAAAAATGATTCATGTTTTCACATATGTAATGTGCTTATTTGATAATTTCATGGCCCGAATGAGATTGGGATTTGAATTAAATGCTAAAATGAAGCCACGAGTGAGGTTGGGGAATCTGTAATATGAACATAGTGGCATTCAGTTAGAATGCGTTCATTCCTAAGTATAGCAGATATTAGCTATAAGGTTGGATTCCTTTTAACCTTCTGTGGTGTAGTGGTAGCGCCTTGACTTAGTAATCATAAGTCCTAGGTTCGAGTCCCGGTCGGGGTAAAAAATGATTCATGTTTTCACATATGTAATGTGCTTATTTGATAATTTCATGGCCCGAATGAGATTGGGATTTGAATTAAATGCTAAAATGAAGCCACGAGTGAGGTTGGGGAATCTGTAATATGAACATAGTGGCATTCAGTTAGAATGCGTTCATTCCTAAGTATAGCAGATATTAGCTATAAGGTTGGATTCCTTTTAACCTTCTGTGGTGTAGTGGTAGCGCCTTGACTTAGTAATCATAAGTCCTAGGTTCGAGTCCCGGTCGGGGTAAAAAATGATTCATGTTTTCACATATGTAATGTGCTTATTTGATAATTTCATGGCCCGAATGAGATTGGGATTTGAATTAAATGCTAAAATGAAGCCACGAGTGAGGTTGGGGAATCTGTAATATGAACATAGTGGCATTCAGTTAGAATGCGTTCATTCCTAAGTATAGCAGATATTAGCTATAAGGTTGGATTCCTTTTAACCTTCTGTGGTGTAGTGGTAGCGCCTTGACTTAGTAATCATAAGTCCTAGGTTCGAGTCCCGGTCGGGGTAAAAAATGATTCATGTTTTCACATATGTAATGTGCTTATTTGATAATTTCATGGCCCGAATGAGATTGGGATTTGAATTAAATGCTAAAATGAAGCCACGAGTGAGGTTGGGGAATCTGTAATATGAACATAGTGGCATTCAGTTAGAATGCGTTCATTCCTAAGTATAGCAGATATTAGCTATAAGGTTGGATTCCTTTTAACCTTCTGTGGTGTAGTGGTAGCGCCTTGACTTAGTAATCATAAGTCCTAGGTTCGAGTCCCGGTCGGGGTAAAAAATGATTCATGTTTTCACATATGTAATGTGCTTATTTGATAATTTCATGGCCCGAATGAGATTGGGATTTGAATTAAATGCTAAAATGAAGCCACGAGTGAGGTTGGGGAATCTGTAATATGAACATAGTGGCATTCAGTTAGAATGCGTTCATTCCTAAGTATAGCAGATATTAGCTATAAGGTTGGATTCCTTTTAACCTTCTGTGGTGTAGTGGTAGCGCCTTGACTTAGTAATCATAAGTCCTAGGTTCGAGTCCCGGTCGGGGTAAAAAATGATTCATGTTTTCACATATGTAATGTGCTTATTTGATAATTTCATGGCCCGAATGAGATTGGGATTTGAATTAAATGCTAAAATGAAGCCACGAGTGAGGTTGGGGAATCTGTAATATGAACATAGTGGCATTCAGTTAGAATGCGTTCATTCCTAAGTATAGCAGATATTAGCTATAAGGTTGGATTCCTTTTAACCTTCTGTGGTGTAGTGGTAGCGCCTTGACTTAGTAATCATAAGTCCTAGGTTCGAGTCCCGGTCGGGGTAAAAAATGATTCATGTTTTCACATATGTAATGTGCTTATTTGATAATTTCATGGCCCGAATGAGATTGGGATTTGAATTAAATGCTAAAATGAAGCCACGAGTGAGGTTGGGGAATCTGTAATATGAACATAGTGGCATTCAGTTAGAATGCGTTCATTCCTAAGTATAGCAGATATTAGCTATAAGGTTGGATTCCTTTTAACCTTCTGTGGTGTAGTGGTAGCGCCTTGACTTAGTAATCATAAGTCCTAGGTTCGAGTCCCGGTCGGGGTAAAAAATGATTCATGTTTTCACATATGTAATGTGCTTATTTGATAATTTCATGGCCCGAATGAGATTGGGATTTGAATTAAATGCTAAAATGAAGCCACGAGTGAGGTTGGGGAATCTGTAATATGAACATAGTGGCATTCAGTTAGAATGCGTTCATTCCTAAGTATAGCAGATATTAGCTATAAGGTTGGATTCCTTTTAACCTTCTGTGGTGTAGTGGTAGCGCCTTGACTTAGTAATCATAAGTCCTAGGTTCGAGTCCCGGTCGGGGTAAAAAATGATTCATGTTTTCACATATGTAATGTGCTTATTTGATAATTTCATGGCCCGAATGAGATTGGGATTTGAATTAAATGCTAAAATGAAGCCACGAGTGAGGTTGGGGAATCTGTAATATGAACATAGTGGCATTCAGTTAGAATGCGTTCATTCCTAAGTATAGCAGATATTAGCTATAAGGTTGGATTCCTTTTAACCTTCTGTGGTGTAGTGGTAGCGCCTTGACTTAGTAATCATAAGTCCTAGGTTCGAGTCCCGGTCGGGGTAAAAAATGATTCATGTTTTCACATATGTAATGTGCTTATTTGATAATTTCATGGCCCGAATGAGATTGGGATTTGAATTAAATGCTAAAATGAAGCCACGAGTGAGGTTGGGGAATCTGTAATATGAACATAGTGGCATTCAGTTAGAATGCGTTCATTCCTAAGTATAGCAGATATTAGCTATAAGGTTGGATTCCTTTTAACCTTCTGTGGTGTAGTGGTAGCGCCTTGACTTAGTAATCATAAGTCCTAGGTTCGAGTCCCGGTCGGGGTAAAAAATGATTCATGTTTTCACATATGTAATGTGCTTATTTGATAATTTCATGGCCCGAATGAGATTGGGATTTGAATTAAATGCTAA
>JAXCGZ010014726.1:0-13682 GCA_037179515.1 Halocaridina rubra
ATATATATATATATATATATATATATATATATATATATATATATATATATATATATATATATATATATATATATATATATATATATATATATATATATATATATATATATATATATATATATATATATATATATATATATATATATATATATATATATATATATATATATATATATATATATATATATATATATATATATATATATATATATATATATATATATATATATATATATATATATATATATATATATATATATATATATATATATATATATATATATATATATATATATATATATATATATATATATATATATATATATATATATATATATATATATATATATATATATATATATATATATATATATATATATATATATATATATATATATATATATATATATATATATATATATATATATATATATATATATATAATATATATATATATATATATATATATATATATATATATATATATATATATATATATATATATATATATATATATATATATATATATATATATATATATATATATATATATATATATATATATATATATATATATATATATATATATATATATATAATATATATATATATATATATATATATATATATATATATATATATATATATATATATATATATATATATATATATATATATATATATATATATATATATATATATATATATATATATATATATATATATATATATATATATATATATATATATATATATATATATATATATATATATATATATATATATATATATATATATATATATATATATATATATATATATATATATATATATATATATATATATATATATATATATATATATATATATATATATATATATATATATATATATATATATATATATATATATATATATATATATATATATATATATATATATATATATATATATATATATATATATGTGTGTGTGTGTGTGTGTGTGTGTGTGTGTGATTACCTAATTGTGATTACCTAATTGTGTTTACGGGAAAGAGCCCAAAGCTCGTATCTTCCCGTCTCCTGATCGGTTCCATTTTAGACTTAGTGATACTTATCATACCTGTCCTTAAAACTATGGATTGAGATAGCATTAACTACCTCCTCGCTTAGCGAATTCCAATTATCAACTACTCTTACACTGAAAAAGTATTTCCTTACATCCTGCAAAGAAGTTTTCTTACGAAGCTTCAAACTATGACCTTTAGTTCTAGAGCCAGCCATATCGAAATATCGATCCCTATCCACTCTATCATAACCATGAAGGAATTTAAAGACTGTCACCATATCCCCCCTTACTCTTCTAGCTTCGAGTGATGGTAAGTCTAATTCCCTCAGCCTCTCATCATAACTGAGATTGCGTATTTCTGGCGCCAGTTTCGTGGCATGTCTTTGAACTTTTTCAAGCTTAGCTATGTGCTTTTTCAAGCGCGGATTCCAAAAGGGGGCTGCATATTCGAGTTTTGGCCTCACATAGGTTACATAAATATTTCTGAACATTTCCTTGTCCATGTGCCTGAAGGCTACCCTTACATTTGATAATAATGCATATGCTGCCCTTACTATTCCATTTATATGTATTTCTGGAGACAAATCTGCCAGTATGTTTACTCCTATGTCTCTCTCTGTGTGTGTGTGTGTGAATGCATGCATGTGTGTAAGTATATTCATATATAGATAATTAAATAAATAAAAACTTATAGCCATTTTTTGCAAGTAAATGGAAGACATACCGAGCCATGGCCAGCATTCGAGCTCATCACACTGTTAAAAATCAATAATCGTACACAGGTAATTACTATGTGGCGTCCATATTGTGATAGATATCCCCTGTTCATTCAGTAAGCTCATTAAGTTCCTTATTAGATGTGTAGAAGTTAATGGTGGTAACAGTTTGTTGAAAAGTCCGTGCTTCACCATGGGAAAAAAATTACCGTCTCGTAGCTATCATTTCTCCACTTTTACTATGCCAAAGTCCCAATTCAAATATGGGCTGATACAGGTAACTTTGTAGCTGGAGGATTGTTGTCTTTTGTTGCCAAAATAATTTTACTATCTAGAATAAATGGCAAAGTGTGTTTGTGTGTGTTTGTGTTTTGCAGCTGTAAAAATGGTTGGTATCTTATCTAAATTTTAATTCAACTTGGATATTAAGTATTAGATGTCATACATATTTAACCTCATGAATCTCCATATTTCGCATGGATGTATGTAGCATACACATGATTTCTCCTGAATATCTAACTCATGCGACCTTCTTTTCAAGCAAGCTGTCAAATGCATGTTGCCTACCTTGACATATTCAGGGCACAACAAAGAAGCTAAACACTTCAGTCTCTGGTCGCCATTTGAATGCATCTAATTTCCATGATTCGGTGTTGTCATTTTTGCAACATTCTCAGAGTTCGATGTGATATAAATCCTTTCATTCCGTCTCTTAACTTTGCTCTCTCCCATCCTCTCTTGGAAAGAAATGTTCTTCAGAATGGGTGGATTTTTCAAGAGAAAGCAGCAAAAAAGAAAGAAAAACTGGCCATGAGTGAGGTTAAAAAGAATGCGCCCAAGGAAGTACTTCATGACGGCCACTGACTTGACTTGAGTATACAGAGAAAGATGATCTTCAAATTATACAATTAAATGATCTAATGCGACATTAACCTTTCAAAACGACAAACGAGGAGTAAAATGTAGTAAAATTATGAAGGTGAAAAGAATGATCCAAAGGAAATTAATATACGATGCTCACTTATTTGTTTTTGCATACATAAAGAGAGGACCTTCAAATTAATCAAATGATAAAATAAAAACAAGAATCTTTGAAACGAAAATGACTGACGAAATGAAAAAAAAGCTTTAAAGTTTAAATGTCCTTTGTGACACTAACCCTATCCAATGATCCGGGCTTGTGACTGGCACTATATTAAGTTTTTTTTTTTTCATACAGAGTCGATATATATCTTGAAGACTCTTATTACATGGGTACCAACGTCTTACGGCTACATGCCCTTCCCGACACCTTCCCTATCCACCAATTCAGGCATGGAAGCGTCACTGGAATGAGATCTTGCCCCCACCAGTGGTTTGATCAAATGGTACACGCTTACCCCGACAGAAGCAAATGACAATTATTGACATTTGTGAATGTATGACCAAACTCTGGTTCAGCTGTCATGTCTCCTTTTTTTTAAGACGTTTCATGTGTCACTATTAGTCCTCATTTGAGGATGGACTACAACTGATTGAAACTACACTATGGATTGATTACCATAAGACAATATTTAAGAAATGGGAAATACAGGATGACCACAAATAATTTTACATTTAGTGCGGAGATACTATGACAAGCTATGACAAGGGAAATTTAATGATCACCCTGTACTCCACTGGAAATTTGTTGTTTGTCATTTTGTTGTCAATATTAATCTCCTGTGGTGGCGGGCACAACATCAAAGAATAGCCTCAACTTATTCCCTGTATGTCGTAAAAGGCGACTAAAAGTGGACGGGGCGGGGGGACTAGGAATCCCCCCCATTGTATCAACCTCCTGCGAGACGTCAAAGAAGAAGGGGAGTAGAGGGGATAATAACTTCTCCCCAAACTCTAGTTTTGGGGTGTGTAAATGTGCATGGTTGTAGTACGATAGAGAGCAAAAGATGTGAGATTGGATATATGTTTGGTAGGAGGAGGAAGGATGTATTGGCATTGTGTGAGACGAAGATGGAAGGAAAAGGAGAAGTGGCATTTGGTGATGTGACGGGTAGGGTGTCTGGGGTTGAAAGGGGGAGAGCGAGAGAAGGTGTGGCATTATTGCTGAGTGAATGGATGGTAAATAAGGTAGTGCAATGGAAAGAAGTGTCATCTAGGCTGATGTGGGTGAGGGATAGGATAGGAAGGGAATGTTAGGCTTTTGTTAGTGCGTATGGGCCAGGATGTGAGAGAAGTGTGGAAGAGCGGGATGAATTCTGGAATGAGTTAACTAGATGTGTGGATGGTCTGAGTAGAAGGAACTATGTAGTTGTGTTGGGTGGCTTGAATGCCAGAGTTGGTGATGGAGAGATAGAAGGTGTTGTAGGAAAGTATGGGGTACCAGGTGGGAATGAGAGTGGCAAGAGACTGTTAGATATGAGTGTTGAGCAAGAATTGGTGATAGGTAATAGTTTATTTAAGAAGAAGTTAATAAATAAGTATGCATGGATGAGAGTGGCAAATGCAAGAGTAAAAGAAAGAGCATTGATGGATTATGTGTTGGTAGCAAAGTGCATGGTTGGTAAAGTGAAAGATGTGCATGCATTCAGGGGTGTGGCTGCTGGGATGTCTTGATCATTTTTTGGTTGAAGCAAAAGTGGTAGTAGTAAAACAGTGGGGAAATTGTGTGGGGGGATGCAGAAGGGAAATAGTGAAGGTGGAAGAGCTGAAAAAGCCAGGGAAGAGATAGGAATATCAGGACAGGTTGAGGGTGGCATATGACAGGGTGAAAGAAAGAGAAGTTGGGGAGTTAGGGAGGAATGGGAGTTGATGAAAGAATGTTTTGTGGGACATGCAAGCGATGTGTGTGGAAAGAGGTTTGTTGGAGGTGGCATGAGGAGGGGCAGGGAGTGGTGGAATGAAGGGGTGAAAATGAAGGTGGAAGAGAAAAAGAGGGCTTTTGAGGAATGGCTGCAGTGTAAAAGTAGGGAGAAGTATGAAAAATATAGGGACAAAAATCTGGAAACCAAGCGGAAGGTAGAGGAAGAGAAGAGGTTGGCAAATGTTAGGTGGGGACAGGATATTAGTAGGTCATATGAGGAGAATAAAAAGAAGTTTTGGAAAGAAGTGAATAGAGTAAGGAAGGGTGGATCGAGGATGGAAGAGACAATGAAAGATGTGAATGGACAGATGTTAAGAGGGAACGATCCAAGGAAAAGATGGGCAGAATATTTTGAGTTCTTGCTGAATGTTGATGAAGATAGAGAGGCAGCTATAGTGGCATTGGGGGGGGGGGGTTCAAGGGCCAGTCATGGGAGATGAAAATGAGAGAGAGATTACAAGAGAGGAGGTAAAAAGGCCATTGTATGAAGCAAAAGCAGGTAAAGCACCTGGAATGGATGGTGCGAGAGCGGAGATGTTGAAAGAAAGGGGTGTGACTACATTGGAATGGTTAGTGAGAGTGTTTAACATATGCTTTATGTTGTCATTGGTGCCAGTGGAATGGGTGATTGCCTGTATTGTACCCCTATGCAAAGGTAAGCGAGATGTGTATGAATGCAGTAATTTTAGGGGTATAAGATTGTTGAGTTTGGTAGGAAATGTGTATGGTAGGATACTGGTTAATAGGATTACGGATAAGACAGACTATGTGATTGCGGAAGTGCATAGTGGTTTTAGGAGAGGTAGAGGGTGTATAGATCAGATTTTTATAGTTAGGCAGTTATGTGAGAAATATTTAGCAATGGGAAAGGATGTGTATTTTGCATTTTTGGATCTGGAGAAAGCATATGAGAGAGCTGATAGAGAGGCTATGTGGAATGTTTTGAGATTATATGGAATTAATGGTAAATTGTTGCATACAGTGAAGAGTTTGTATGAGGGCAGTAGAGCTTGTGTTAGGGTAGGGAATGAAGTGAGTGAGTGGTTTCCAGTGAGTGTGGAACTGAGACAGGGATGTGTAATGTTACCATGGCTGTTCAATTTGTATATTGATGGAGTTGTAAGAGAGGTGAATGAGCGAGTGTGTGGTCGAGGTCTGATAATGTTAGATGGGGATGAAAACGAGTGGGAGCTAAATCAGTTGCTGTTTGCAGATGATACTGTGGTGGTGGCAGATTCAGAGGAAAAGCTGTGTCAGTTAGTGTCAGAATTTGGAATGGTGTGTGAGAGAAGGAAGTTGCGAGTGACTGTGGGAAAGAGTAAGGTTATGGGGTGTACAAGAAATGAGGATTACACTGGAAACCACTCACTCACTTCATTCCCTACCCTAACACAAGCTCTACTGCCCTCATACAAACTCTTCACTGTATGCAACAATTTAACATTAATTCCATATAATCTCAAAACATTCCACATAGCCTCTCTATCAGCTCTGTCATATGTTTTCTCCAGGAAATGCTTTTCTCCAGGAAATGAATGTTATGTTGAATGGAGAGACACATGAGGAAGTTAATCACTTTAAGTATTTAGGCTCGGTTATAGCTGCAAATGGTGGAGTGGAAGCAGATGTGTGTCACAGAGTAAATGAAGGATGTAAAGTGTTGGGTGCATTGAAAGGAGTGATGAAGAATAGAGGGTTGGAAATTAATGTTAAGAAAGTTTTGTATGAGAAAGTGGTTGTGCCAACTTTGATGTATGGATCAGAGTTATGGGGTATGAAAGTAAGTGAGAGACAGAAACTAAATGTGTTTGAGATGAAATGCCTGAGGAGTATGATGGTGTATCTCGATTGGATAGGGTTAGGAATGAAGTGGTGAGAGCAAGAATTGGTGTGAGGAGAGAAATTGCAGCCAGAGTAGATATGAATGTTCTGAGATGGTTTGGCCATGTGGAAAGGATGGATGATGGAAGGCTGCTGAAAAAGGTGATGAATGCGAGAGTTGATGGAAGAAATGCTAGAGGGAGGCCTTGGTTTGGATGGATGGATGGAGTAAGGAGAGCCCTGAATGATAGGAGGATGGATGTGAGGGAAGCAAGCGAGCGTGCTAGGAATAGGAATGAGTGGCGAGCGATTGTGACACAGCTCTGATGGGCATCTGCTGTTACCACGGGGGTGCATCTTACAGAGGTAGCCCGGTGGTAGGGGCAGTAGGAGTTGGCAGTTGTGGAGCGACACAGGTTGTGGAAGAGCCGGGAGGATGGGCTTTGGCACTCCAGCAGTGCCATCTGAATGGTCGCTAGCTCCCTCGTCATTGCCCATAGAGCAAAGTAATCCCCTTATTGTTTTCCTTTCTTGATGTTGGCTACCCGCCAATTAAAGGGGGAAACAGCCAAGGTAGATAAAATAGATTAATCTCCATTATGGGGCTGGACAGAGATAGGTTTTAGCTGGGGAATTAAATAAGGGACCACTATGTCATGCCTGGAAGGTGAAAGAGAACTGAGCAGTCAGTCATTTACTAACCTCTTCAAAGTCAGCAATCGTAATGAGTACATAATCTGGAATAGTTGTAACATCTTATATGAGAGGGGACATGAGCCGAGTTCTTCTCTATCCACGGTGCAATGTCGAGAATACAGAAGGATTAGTAGAGACACCAAGCTTCTCCTAATGCCTGCAAACTCATGAGGTTTCATGAGTGTGGTTTGAAGTAGAAGACAAATAATGGAACAAATTACATTAAGGAAAAAGATTGGAGGAATTACTCTCATTCTTATTTGTATACAGAATTTGTTTATGTTGCATAATTACTCTATATGAAAGTAGGTGGACGTTAACCTGTCGGTGTCTGAGAATAAGGCCGGATATCCATCTTTACGCCCCATGGCGTGCTTTACCACAGAGTTATATATCACCTCTAATAGCTTTTTCCAATTCTTGTAAAGGATTTTTCTTATATTTAGTAGGTTAGCAATGGCACTAGAAGGCCATTGAAATACTATGATTGAAGGCATTATGGATTCAACTAGGACTGATCCAGACCACTCCGGGTTGAGTCTTCCTTCAGGACTTTTCTTTCCTTATGCCTACATCTACATCAAGTTTTTTGGCGTATTTGTTACTTATCTCTTGCTATCCCATTACATTTGACAATTCAAAGCACTCCCCATATCTGTTTCTTTTTGCCATCTTTTTTCCTCATATTTGCTATATTTATGGAAGGTCCACAGCTTATAGACTCCAGTACTCGGCATAGAGGGATGCTAAGAATCTCGGGGGATCTTGTTGACTCCACTTTTGGCTTGAGGGTAGACACGCCTGGTGATAATAATGGTTCTGCTCTCAACCTTGCACCTCCTGATAGATCTGATTCTTTCACTCTTCACAATTCTAAAATTCATGGCCTTAACTATAATATTTCGTCTGTGGAACAGCACTATTGTACTTCCCTTCCTAACCTTCTCCTTCTCTCTGAAACCCAGCTGTCTAGCTATGCTTCTACTGACCTATATAAAATTTCTCACTATAACTAGTATTATCGTTTTCGCTCCAAAGGTGGGGTCTGTGCCTACTGCAACACTAACATAAAGACTCATGCACCTTGAATCTCCAAATTTTAATGTTCTCTGACTAAAAATCTATCTCTCCACTACCGCTGTATTCCTTTGCTTCTGTTACTGTTTTCCAAACTCAACTCACTTGGTTTTATTTCTTTGAATATCTGTCCTCTTGCCATGAGTCCTTGCTATCTTCTCATCCACATGCCGAAGTTCTATATATTGGAACCTTCAATGTACACCACAGTAAGAGATTTAATGCTTCTTACACTGATGTGAGGAGGGGAGTGAGGCCCTTGTTTTCTCTATTACTCAAAATATCGAGCAAATTATCAAACATCCTACTTATATTCCAGATTGACACGAACATGCAGCCGCCACTCTTATTTTGTGCTTTTCCCTCTTAGTAAATCTGACAGCTCTCAGATCTCAATCTCTTCCATATTTGCTCTCCCTCCACCAATCCCTCCGACCCATTGCCGTCTTTAGCACTTTGAGTACACCCAATATGAAGATTTACGTGACTTCGTCTTTGACTTCCCATCGGATGACTACTGCTCTCGGTCTAGCAACCCTGATCAGGTAGCCCTAAAAGTAGCCGAGATCATAACCATGGAAATGGAGGACTACATCACATTCTCAACGAAAACTTTTCTCTCACTAAACTTTGGTTTGATCGTACATGTAACATCTACTCTGTTCGTTCTCTTCAGCAATGATCATCTACTATCCCCATCTTCCTCTCTTCCTCACGCAATTCTAGCTAGCCCTTTTCTTCTCCTGATAGCCCTATTGTCTTCATACTAACGAAATTTACCCTCCTAATTCTATTAGCATATAAGGAATCAATATTGCCTCTAACCTGTCTTAGAGGAATCACATAATCCAATTTTCTAAATCTGCATTCAATAAACTGGGAATTCTGTTTCGTTTTAGTTATTACTTTTCCTCTTTAAAGTTACTTAAAACCTATAAAGGTCTTATACGACCCTTTTCGAATATTGCTCATACATCTGGGTTGCTCCCTCATATACTTATCTTCTTGAGAGGGTTGAATCTAATACAATCAGACTTATTAATGATCCTTCTCTTACTTCTCTTCTGGATTCTCTTTCTCTTCACAGGAAGGCCTCATCCCTTTCCCTTTTCTGTCGTTACAACTTTCATCACTTCTGATGAGTGGGCGAGTTGCCTCCCTCCCCTATAGCCGAGGCCGCTGAACACTCACCTCATCTCACAGATACGGTGTGGAGATTTGTAGCTCGCAAATTGATCAGTGCAGCGACTGCTTCGTCCCATCTACCTCCAGACTCTTGAACTCTCGTCCTCCTTCTGTCTTTCCAAATTCTTATAACGTATCATACTTCAAATAGTGGATCTATCGTCATCTCAGGACCTAATCCTTCATATCTCTAGGTTTTCATTACCTTGACTATTTTTGCAGTGTGTCCTTTTCCTTTGTGTATCATTACCTCATCTCTGCCTTGTCTATAATCTTTTTCTTTTCCTTCATCTTAATGTTTTCACATGTCCGGGTCTTTATTGATGAGGACAGATTTTGCCTGTCCCGGTGTCACACTCATTAAACAAAAATTAAAAGGAAACACGTCAATCCTACAAAATTAAAGAGAAGAGTAAAATACAAAGCATATAAAAAATAAGACAATATCCTTAATGCATAATTTTGTAATCAAGCAATACATGAGTGATTACACTTAACGAAAACTCATAACTGCAAATAAATAGATTGGCCAACGTTGCCTCATATGTTCGTTAAGTCTGGATTCGAAGCTTAATATACAAAACAAATTATGAAGTTTAACTAGCTTGTTACAGTTTACCCTCACAGTATATAAATTATTAATAAATGAAGCATATGAAGTAATATTTCAATATTAAAACCATTTTTTTATGATACCTTAAGTACCTATTGAAGTACCCTTATAGGGCCACGGTTTGCGAACCAAACTTAAAACAGTGTTATTGGAATTTAGGAAAAAGTATCCACAAGAGAGAGAGAGAGAGAGAGAGAGAGAGAGAGAGAGAGAGAGAGAGAGAGAGAGAGAGAGAGAGAGAGAGAGAGAGAGAGAGAGAGAGAGAGAGAGAGAGAGAGAGAGTCGTGTTCAAATTACAGGGGGGTAGGATGATATCGATATCAAATTATGCCTTTATGTAGGTTAAGTTACGTTAGGCTAAGTTACGTTTGTTAAAGTGTCAATATAACTGCAACGTCAGATTACTAAGAGATAACTTGAGGGAGGGTTTAGCTTGGACCACAGCAAAGTATATACGAGCTCCGTAACTCTGTTACCATCAGTTGACTGAAAGTAATGCCCACACTCGACCACTAGAAGAGCCTCAACCTCAAAAATTAAATGGCCAACAGAGCAGTGATGGAGCTCATATATTCAATAAATCTTTTTTTTTTTAAAGAAACGCACTTATTATCATACTAGTGTCCATCGAAATCTCTAAGCCACTTCCAGTGATATATTTCTATCTCAGTCGGTTATAATTGTTGTATGTGTATGTGTGTTTACGTTTTAAGTGTCATTATTAATCCTCATTATGGGGGTGGACACAGAGTGGGGCTGAGGAATGAAGGCTGGATGTCTTTCCTAAACATCTCACAATGAAGTTAATCACATGTACGTCAACCCCCAAGTGGAGTATTCTAACAACTCTCCTACCGTGGTCCTCAGTTATTTATATGGTCATAACTAGTACTGAACTCCCAGCGTCGCAGCCTCTGAACATAGAACCAAGTTTAATGATCAAATTGCTTCCTCACATTTCCGTTCACAATTGTCCTTCAGTCAATAAGGACACGAGTAAATTACAAACTGGAATCTCATGAAGCTGTTCCATTCCCCATCTCTCGATGGACTGTTGTAATTAAACGCTTTTATGACTTGGCCTAGTATTGAAGACCCGTAGCTCAGATATGAACGAAAGTGTTCAAACAAGAAGACACTAATAAGCGATTAAAGAATGTGAAAGGTCAATTATTTGCAAGGCATATTCTACAACTCCCACTCAGTACTTATGTAAATATTATACTTTTGTATGGACGTATGTATGTATGTATGTATGTATGAAATTGTATGTATGTATGCACGCATGTAAAATGTATGAACAAATGAAGCGACAAAAAGTGGTGTGCTGAAACATGTTATACTGACACTACGTATCTCTGTAGAATGACTAGAGTTGGACATACATATTTCGTGTAACAATATGGGGTTCTCCATTGCTGACTAAGCTAAAAATTATATTTGCTCACATTTCGTCCTCAAAAATTAATATTATTTGATTTCCCCGTGAAACTATTACATAATTTTCCCATTTTTTATAGAAAAAGTGCATTCCTACGCCATATATTAGCAAAAATATCATTATATCAGTACTTAATGACATATGTTTTCCCTTTCATTTAATTCAATCCTCTTGCACACCATAAGTTTCAATAAGATTTCTTTTCCGTGTTCATTTGTGAAATCCTGTTTCTGGCCGACAGTTCTTTAGACCCACGAGATGTCTTTCAGGTATTCCCCCCCCCAAAAAAAAAAACTAAATATATCATTATGCATAGTATATCAATAACTTTGTTATTTCTTGTAGTTTTTCATGGATCAATAAAAAAAAAAAAGAGAAACACTAATTCATAGGACCGTTTATGGACACGGAATAAAGTGCGCATATAAAGACGTACCGTCTAAGTGATGACTTGAGGGAGACGAAAACTGCCTTAGTTTTATGCCTCGCCCTCAAAGCCTCGTCTGTGGTGAGGGTTGCTAATTAATTATTTCGGGAGAGAGTGAGGAAATTTATGCTCTACCAAAAAATTACGTCACTAGCGTGAATGTAACTACTAAACAATATATATTTTTTTTTTCAAATTGACAACCATGGTGTCAAGGTGCAATTAGACCCTAAAAATGCATACACGCCATTGGCGTCACCGTGCGCTAGAGGGCGCGTTCATATTCTATATAAGAGGAGAGTTGAATATTCATACTTACTCATTTAACAAATTTGATTATTATTATTATTATTATTATTATTATTATTATTATTATTATTATTATTATTATTATTATTATTATTATTATTATTATTATTATTATTATTATTATTATTATTATTATTGTTATTATTATTATTAAAATAATAATAATAATAATAATAATAATAATAATAATAATAATAATAATAATAATAATAATAAAAATAATAATAATAATAATGATAATAATGATAATAATAATAATGCAATTAACAATCAGATAAAACAGAATGCAATTTTTTACAAAATAAAATGTAGAACTATATTTCTAATTGCCAAAATTATCAAATAATTAATGAAAACATAACTAATAATACTTAAATTATGACTTCTTTCAAAGAGATAATAGATATGATTTCCCTAATCATCAAATATCATAAATGTACTGAAATCCTGGACCACTGAATCATGAAAACAATTAAGTCCTTTCGATCATAAAAATAATACATTATTTAGCGCTTAGTGCATGAAATTTTCATAGGCTTAACCATCGATTTCATCCACAAATAAACATGATTTTAATGCCTTAATGATGATGTTGACTTATCATAAACAGATTGTCTAGATTATATATATCTGCTATATAGCTATTTGATTCCAGATATTAACTGCAACATAACTTGTGATTAGTAACAGTAACTGCATAATGAATGCTTCGTGGAGTTTGAGAATTTATAATAGCTGTTATGTCAAATATCTTATATTACTTATATAAAGCCAATATTTTTTAATCTCCGGCAGTAGACATTAGTTCATGAAACGTGTAGAAGTCTAAAGCATAGTGTCCTAAAATACAAAGATTAAATAACAAAATGAAATGAAAGTACAACTAAAGTCTCTGTATTACAGAGGGTACTACAGCAACAAAGGTCATAAAAAAAATGCACTGGAACGTTCACAAGCATAGAAACAGGATAAACTGGCGCTTCTACTGATTTCTCAAGACCACAGAGGGCAATACTACCTCAGAGGTCATAAAATAGAGTAACATGAAACTTTTACAAAAGTCTCAAAATTACGAAGTACACTACAACCACAGTGGTCATGAAACGAAGTGAACTTAAGGTTATAGCGAATTCTCTGGGGTAAATAACTCTTTACAGGTGTTTTGTAGATAAAATGAATGAATAAAAGAATAAAGATAAATAATTACACACACGTGAACATAGACGCAAAAAAAAAAGAATTATATATGCAGTATATATATATATATATATATATATATATATATATATATATATATATATATATATATATATATATATATATATATATATATATATATATATATATATATATATATATATATATATATATATATATATATATATATATATATATATATATATATATATATATATATATATATATATATATATATACTATATATATATATATATATATATATATATATATATATATATATAATATATATATATATATATTTATAA
>JAXCGZ010014727.1:0-2500 GCA_037179515.1 Halocaridina rubra
TGTGTGTAGGTAGGTGTGTGTGTGTGTGTGTGTGTGTGTGTGTGTGTGATTACCTAATTGTGATTACCTAATTGTGTTTACGGGAAAGAGCCCAAAGCTCGTATCTTCCCGTCTCCTGATCGGTTCCATTTTTAGACTTAGTGATACTTATCATACCTGTCCTTAAAACTATGGATTGAGATAGCATTAACTACCTCCTCGCTTAGCGAATTCCAATTATCAACTACTCTTACACTGAAAAAGTATTTCCTTACATCCTGCAAACAAGTTTTCTTACGAAGCTTCAAACTATGACCTCTAGTTCTAGAGCCAGCCATATCGAAATATCGATCCCTATCCACTCTATCATAACCATGAAGGAATTTAAAGACTGTCACCATATCCCCCCTTACTCTTCTAGCTTCGAGTGATGGCAAGTCTAATTCTCTCAGCCTCTCATCATAACCGAGATTGCGTATATCTGGCACCAGTTTCGTGGCATGTCTCTGAACTTTTTCAAGCTTAGCTATGTGCTTTTTCAAGTGCGGATTCCAAAAGGGGGCTGCATATTCGAGTTTTGGCCTCACATAGGTTACATAAATATTTCTGAACATTTCCTTGTCCATGTGCCTGAAGGCTACCCTTACATTTGATAAGAATGCTTATGCTGCCCTTACTACGCCATTTATATGTATTTCTGGAGACAAATCTGCCAGTATGTTTACTCCTAGATCTCTCTCATTTTCTGTCTCTTGAAGTTGTACTCCAGCCACCGAGTAGTCAAGCTTGGGCCTTCTTGCACTTGTACCCATTCTCATTACCTTACATTTTGAGGTATTGAATTTCATTAGCCACTTTTCTGACCACTCATGCAGATTATTTAGATCCTCCTGAAGTTCTCTACCATTGTTCTCGTTTTTTACTTTCTTCACAATCTTTGCATCATCTGCAAACATATTCATGAATGAATTTACAGACTCTGGTAGGTCATTTACATATACAAGGAACAAAAGTGGCCCTAAAACTGAACCCTGTGGAACTCCACTACTAACTCTTCTCCATTCAGACACTGAGTGTCTTACTCTAACCCTCTGTTCCCTTCCTTCTAAGTAAGTTTTTATCCATTCCAAGACATTTCCACCTATTCTAGCCATTGAGTGCAGCTTCCTAATAAGTCTCCCATGTGGAACAGTGTCAAACGCTTTCTGGAAGTCTAGGAATATGCAATCTGCCCAGCCCTCTCTTTCCTGTAAGATTTGGCTTACCTCATCATAAAATTCTAATAAGTTTGTTACTGTTGATCTTCCTTCTCTGAAGCCATGTTGCCTCACTGACAAAAAGTTGAAGGATTCCAAGTGAAGAGAGATATGTTTCCTTAGTAGTTTCTCCATAACTTTGCAAACTATGCTGGTCAAGGAAACTGGTCTATAGTTCAGAGCCGTATCCCTCCTTCCCTTTTTGAAGATAGGTATCACATTTGCTTGTTTCCAGCATCTTGGAATCTCCCCCGACTCCAGTGACTCCTTAAATATGATACTTAGTGCCACTGATATTGTGTTTGCGCATTTTTTAAGCACATGAGGGGATATGTCATCAGGACCTGTAGCTTTATGAACATCTAAATCCATCAGCGCTTTGCATACCTCTGTGGCTGTAAGGTTGATGTTCTCTAATACCAGCCCTTGAGCTTCTATCACTGCAATCTGAGGGGGTGGGGTATTTTCTACTGTAAATACTGACTGAAACTCCTTGTTCAATTCTTTGCAGATCTCTTCGTCCGTCTCAGTGATGCTTCCATCCGCTCTCTTTAGCCTTAAAACCTGTTCTTTTACCTTAAGTTTTTCTCTGATAAAGCTGTGGAAAAGCTTGGGATTTTCTTTAGCCTTCCTGGTGATGTCCCTCTCATAATCTCTCTCTGCCTCTCTCCTTTTACTTAGGTAGTCATTTCTTGCTCTTTTGTAGGTTTGCCAGGCATTTATGTTTTTTCTCCTCCTATACCTTTTCCAGCATTTGTCTCTCCACTCCTTAGCTCTTTTACACCCATTATCGAACCATTTCTCTCTGGCATGAATTACACCTACTTTGGTGACAGGTATGCAGCAATCTACTATCTTCCCATATTTCTCACAAAAGATGTCATACATTTCTTGTACAGATTTGTTGTAAAATAAGGTTCTCCAGTCAATAACTGCAAAAAGCTCATTCATTTTGATGTAATCTCCTTTCGGATAGTTCCTCCTCATGTCCTCAGTGCCTCTACTCTCAGGAAGAATGTCTTCAATGATATACTCCATCAACAACACACAGTGGTCACTCTTTCCAATTGGTGGTTCATACTCAATATTTTCAATATCCAACACATTATCTGTGAACACTAGATCAAGTAGTGATGGCTCATCCCCACCCCTGGCTCTTGTTGGTTCCATTACATGTTGGTGTAGGAAATTCCCTTGTACGCAATCTAGGAATCTTGCCCCAAATGAGTCCTCACCACTGTGTGGGTCAAGATTTATCCAATCTA
>JAXCGZ010014727.1:10000-13649 GCA_037179515.1 Halocaridina rubra
ACAAACTGAGTCACTAAATAGCACTTATATGGAGATATAAAAATTCTGTGTGAAGGTAAATTAGAAGTTTTTCTCTTTTCTTGTTTTTTCTTTTTTTTCCTCTTTCTCGTCTTCTTTCTATATTCTGTGAGAGGGAGAACATAAAAATGAAGCCATCTCTGTCCCAAACCTCTCCCACCCATGGGGCGGGAGAAGGGGTAGTCATCAGAGGACTTAAACAGAGAATCAAGAGGTTAGAGGAAATGGTTACAAGCCTTGATGATAAAATTCGGAATATGGATGGAGAAATGAAAGAGAATGAAACACTCAGAGAACAAATAAGATCTTTGGAGGAAGCAAATAAAGCACAAGGGCAGGAGAGAAAGGAACTAGAAAAAAGAATAAAGAAGCTGGAAGGGGAAAAGAGTCAACTAGAATCTAGAATTTCTAATCAAGAAGATAAAAACAAACAGCTAAATGACAACCTAAAGGAATTAGATGTTAGTTCACTGCTATCTTCTGAGAGAGACGAGATTGCTGCTTGGAATGTTCAGATTAAGGAAAACATTGAACAGTTCAGAAAAGAGTTCCAGGAGCTGAATATGGAAAATGATGCCATGAAAACGTCCTTTGCTGATGCACTAAAGGGGAATGTGGCAGTAAAAGAGGCTGTAAAGGTGGTGGCACTGGAAAACATACAAACAGTTGACTATAAAGAGACAGTAATCGAAAAAATGAAAGACGTTGTGATGGAAAGGGCAAACCCACTCATCAGACAGGCACTTGATAAGGAGAAGACAGTGGTAATCTCAGGCATAAGTGAATCCCAGGAGCCAACATGGCAGGGGAGACTTGAAGAAAATAAAGCTAGGGTTGTAGACCTGATAAGAAAGCTTGGAGTAGTATGTGGTCCTGAGGATATTGTAAACATACACCAACTAGGTAAATATTCGAGGGAAGGAAAGCTGAGACCAACAAAAGTAACCTTTGAGAGAGGGGAGACATGTAGGGAAATATTGTTGAGAAAAAAAAGTCTAAAAGACCTTCAAGAATGCAAAGAAGTGTTCATTAGACGATACAGAACACAGGAAGAGATGGGAAAGATCAAAAACTTGTTGCAAGAGGCAAGAAGGTTAAATGATGAAAGAAATGAAGAAGAGAAGAAAAATTTTCGTTACGGAATACTTCCAGACAAAGGGGAGATAAAGAAGATAATGACAGAAGATCAGGGGATGGGGCCTCATTAAGATTGTTATACACAAATGCTGATGGATTAGCTGGTAAGGCAGTAGAATTAAAAGATAGGATTCACAACAGTAAGGCAGATATAGTAGCAATTACAGAGACTAAGTTGAGTGAGGACATAAACAGTGTCACAGTTTTTCCTAAGGGCTTCAGAATACTAAGGGTCGAAAGATCTGAGAGGACTGGTGGAGGGATAGCACTGCTCATAAGTGAGAGGATTCAAGTTGAAGAGATAAACTTGGCTATAGAAAGTGAGTTCAGGGAATTTCTTGTTGCTCGCATAAATACTGGGTCAGAGAGCATTATAATAACTGTTGTATACAACCCACCAAGGAACCAAAATAGGCTTGAAATTTATGAGGAAAGTCATATAGGTACGATTGAAGTCATAAACTCAGTTGTTAACATGGCGCGGGAGAAAAAATGTAGGATTTTGATTATGGGAGACTTTAATCATAAAGAGATAGATTGGATAAATCTTGACCCACACAGTGGTGAGGACTCCTTTGGGGCAAGATTCCTAGATTGCGTACAAGGGAATTTCCTACACCAACATGTAATGGAACCAACAAGAGCCAGGGGTGGGGATGAGCCATCACTACTTGATCTGGTGTTCACAGATAATGTGTTGGATATTGAAAATATTGAGTATGAACCACCAATTGGAAAGAGTGACCACTGTGTGTTGTTGATGGAGTATATCATTGAAGACATTCTTCCTGAGAGTAGAGGCACTGAGGACATGAGGAGGAACTATCAGAAAGGAGATTACATCAAAATGAATGAGCTTTTTGCAGTTATTGACTGGAGAACCTTATTTTACAACAAATCTGTACAAGAAATGTATGACATCTTTTGTGAGAAATATGGGAAGATTGTAGATTGCTGCATACCTGTCACCAAAGTAGGTGTAATTCATGCCAGAGAGAAATGGTTCGATAATGGGTGTAAAAGAGCTAAGGAGTGGAGAGACAAATGCTGGAAAAGGTATAGGAGGAGAAAAAACATAAATGCCTGGCAAACCTACAAACGAGCAAGAAATGACTACCTAAGTAAAAGGAGAGAGGCAGAGAAAGATTATGAGAGGGACATCACCAGGAAGGCGAAAGAAAATCCCAAGCTTTTCCACAGCTTTATCAGAGGAAAACTGAAGGTAAAAGAACAGGTTTTAAGGCTAAAGAGAGCGGATGGAAGCATCACTGAGACGGACGAAGAGATCTGCAAAGAATTGAACAAGGAGTTTCAGTCAGTATTTACAGTAGAAAATACCCCACCCCCTCAGATTGCAGTGATAGAAGCTCAAGGGCCGGTATTAGAGAACATCAACCTTACAGCCACAGAGGTATGCAAAGCGCTGATGGATTTAGATGTTCATAAAGCTACAGGTCCTGATGACATATCCCCTCATGTGCTTAAAAAATGCGCAAACACAATATCAGTGGCACTAAGTATCATATTTAAGGAGTCATTGGAGTCGGGGGAGATTCCAAGATGCTGGAAACAAGCAAATGTGATACCTATCTTCAAAAAGGGAAGGAGGGATACGGCTCTGAACTATAGACCAGTTTCCTTGACCAGCATAGTTTGCAAAGTTATGGAGAAACTACTAAGGAAACATATCTCTCTTCACTTGGAATCCTTCAACTTTTTGTCAGTGAGGCAACATGGCTTCAGAGAAGGAAGATCAACAGTAACAAACTTATTAGAATTTTATGATGAGGTAAGCCAAATCTTACAGGAAAGAGAGGGCTGGGCAGATTGCATATTCCTAGACTTCCAGAAAGCGTTTGACACTGTTCCACATGGGAGACTTATTAGGAAGCTGCAATCAATGGCTAGAATAGGTGGAAATGTCTTGGAATGGATAAAAACTTACTTAGAAGGAAGGGAACAGAGGGTTAGAGTAAGACACTCAGTGTCTGAATGGAGAAGAGTTAGTAGTGGAGTTCCACAGGGTTCAGTTTTAGGGCCACTTTTGTTCCTTGTATATGTAAATGACCTACCAGAGTCTGTAAATTCATTCATGAATATGTTTGCAGATGATGCAAAGATTGTGAAGAAAGTAAAAAACGAGAACAATGGTAGAGAACTTCAGGAGGATCTAAATAATCTGCATGAGTGGTCAGAAAAGTGGCTAATGAAATTCAATACCTCAAAATGTAAGGAAATGAGAATGGGTACAAGTGCAAGAAGGCCCAAGCTTGACTACTCGGTGGCTGGAGTACAACTTCAGGAGACAGAAAATGAGAGAGATCTAGGAGTAAACATATTGGCAGATTTGTCTCCAGAAATACATATAAATGGCGTAGTAAGGGCAGCATATGCATTCTTATCAAATGTAAGGGTAGCCTTCAGGCACATGGACAAGGAAATGTTCAGAAATATTTATGTAACCTATGTGAGGCCAAAACTCGAATATGCAGCC
>JAXCGZ010014728.1:0-13611 GCA_037179515.1 Halocaridina rubra
GTATGTTGGAAATAAAGTCTTATTATTATTATTATTATTATTATTATGACCCACACAGTGGTGAGGACTCATTCGGGGCAAGATTCCTAAAATTGTGTACAAGGGAATTTCCTACACCAACATGTAATGTAACCAACGAGGGCCAGGGTTGGGGATGAGCCATCACTACTTGATCTAGTATTCACAGATAATGTGTTGGATATTGAAAAAAATGAGTATGAACCACCAATTGGAAAGAGTGACCAATGTGTGTTTTTGCTGGAGTATATCATTGAAGATATTCTGACTGAGGGTAGAGGCACTGAGGACATGAGGAGAAACTATCCGAAAGGAGATTACATCAAAATGAATGAGCTTTTTGCAGTTATTGACTGAAGAACCTTATTTTACAACAAATCTGTACAAGAAATGTATGACATCTTTTGTGAGAAATATGGGAAGATAGTAGATTGGTGCATACCTGTCACCAAAGTAGGTGTAATTCATGCCAGAGAGAAATGGTTTGATAATTACTGTAAAAGAGTTAAGGAGTGGAGAGACAAATGCTGGAAATGGCATAGGAGGAAAAAAAACATAAACGCCTGGCAAACCTACAAAAGAGCAAGAAATGACTACCTAAGTAAAAGAAGAGAGGTAGAGAGAGACTATGAGAGGGACATCACCAGGAAGGCTAAAGAAAATACTAAGCTTTTCCACAGCTTTATCAGAGGAAAATGAAAGTAAAAGAACAGGTTTTGAGGCTAAAGAGAGAGGATAGAAGCATCACTGACACGGATGAAGAGCTCTGCAAAGAACTGAACAAAGAGTTTCAGTCAGTATTTACAGTAGAAAATATCCCACCCCCTCAGATTGCAGAGATAGAAGCTCAAGGGCCGGTATTAGAGAACATCAACCTTACAGCCACAGAGGTATGCAAAGCACTGATGGATTTAGATGTTCATAAAGCTACATGTCCTGATGACATATCCCCTCATGTACTTAAAAAATGTGCAAACTCAATCTCAGTGGCACTAAGTATCTTATTTAAAAAGTCCCTGGAGTCAGGGGAGATTCCAAGATGCTGGACACAAGCAAATGTGATACCTATCTTCAAAAAGGGAAGGAGGGATACGGCTCTGAACTATAGACCAGTTTCCTTGACCAGCATAGTTTGCAAAGTTATGGAGAAACTACTAAAGAAACATATCTCTCTTCATTTGGAATCCTTCAACTCTTTGTCAGTGAGGCAACATGGATTCAGAGAAGGTACATCAACAGTAACAAACTTATTAGAATTTTATGATGAGGTAAGCCAAATCTTACAGGAAAGAGAGGGCTGGGCAGATTGCATATTCCTAGACTTCCAGAAAGCGTTTGACACTGTTCCACATGGGAGACTTATTAGGAAGCTGCAAGCAATGGCTAGAATAGGTGGAAATGTCTTCGAATGGATAAAAACTTACTTAGAAGGAAGGGAACAGAGGGTCAGAGTAAGACGCTCATTGTCTGAATTGGGAAGAGTTAGTAGTGGAGTTCCACAGGGTTCAGTTTTAGGGCCACTTTTGTTCCTTGTATATGTAAATTACCTACCAGAGTCTGTAAATTCATTCATGAATGTGTTTGCAGATGATGCAAAGATTGTGAAGAAAGTAAAAAACGAGAACAATGGTAGAGAACTTCAGGAAGATCTAAATAGTCTGCATGAGTGGTCAGAAAAGTGGCTAATGAACTTCAATACTTCAAAATGTAAGGTAATGAGAATGGGTACAAGTGAAAGAAGGCCCAAGCTTGACTACTCGGTGGCTGGAGTACAACTTCAAGAGAGAGAAAATGAGAGAGATCTAGGAGTAAAGATACTGACCGATTTGTCTCCAAAAATACATATAAATGACATAGTAAGGGAAGCATATGCATTCTTATCAAATGTAAGGGTAGCCTTCAGGCACATGGACAAGGAAATGTTCAGAAATATTTATGTAACCTATGTGAGGCCAAAACTCGAATATGCAGCCCCCTTTTGGAATCCGCACTTGAAAAAGCACATAGCTAAGCTTGAAAAAGTTCAAAGACATGCCATGAAACTGGTGCCAGAAATACGCAATCTCAGTTATGATGAGAGGCTGAGGGAATTAGACTTACCTTCACTTGAAGCTAGAAGATTGAGGGGGGATATGGTGACAGTCTTTAAATTCCTTCATGGTTATAATAGAGTGGATAGGGATCGATATTTTGATATAGCTGGCTCTAGAACTAGAGGTCATAGTTTGAAGCTTCGTAAGAAAACTTCTTTGCAGGATGTAAGGAAATACTTTTACAGTGTAAGAGTAGCTGATAATTGGAACTGGCTATGCGAGGAGGTAGTTAATGCTATCTCAATCCATAGTTTTAAGGACAGGTATGATAAGTATCACTAAGTACAAAATGGAACCGATTAGGAGACGGGAAGATACGAGCTTTGTGCTCTTTCCCGTAAACACAATTAGGTAATTACAATTAGGCAATTACACACACATATACAGACACACACACACACAAAAAAACACACACACAATATCAGTGGCACTAAGTATCATATTTAAGGAGTCACTGGAGTCGGGGGAGATTCCAAGATGCTGGAAACAAGCAAATGTGATACCTATCTTCAAAAAGGGAAAGAGGGATACGGCTCTGAACAATAGACCAGTTTCCTTGACCAGCATAGTTTGCAAAGTTATGGAGAAACTACTAAGGAAACATATCTCTCTTCACTTGGAATCCTTCAACTTTTTGTCAGTGAGGCAACATGGCTTCAGAGAAGGTAGATCAACAGTAACAAAATTATTAGAATTTTATGATGAGGTAAGCCAAATCATACAGGAAAGAGAGGGCTGGGCAGATTGCATATTCCTAGACTTCCAGAAAGCGTTTGACACTGTTCCACATGGGAAACTTATTAGGAAGCTGCAATCAATGGCTAGAATAGGTGGAAATGTTTTGGAATGGATAAAAACTTACTTAGAAGGAAGGGAACAGAGGGTTAGAGTAAGACACTCAGTGTCTGAATGGAGAAGAGTTAGTAGTGGAGTTCCACAGGGTTCAGTTTTAGGGCCACTTTTGTTCCTTGTATATGTAAATGACCTACCAGAGTCTGTAAATTCATTCATGAATATGTTTGCAGATGATGCAAAGATTGTGAAAAAAGTAAAAAACGAGAACAATGGTAGAGAACTTCAGGAGGATCTAAATAATCTGCATGAGTGGTCAGAAAAGTGGCTAATGAAATTCAATACTTCAAAATGTAAGGTAATGTGAATGGGTACAAGTGCAAGAAGGCCCAAGCTTGACTACTCGGTGGCTGGAGTACAACTTCAAGAGAGAGAAAATGAGAGAGATCTAGGAGTAAACATACTGGCAGATTTGTCTCCAAAAATACATATAAATGGCATAGTAAGGGCAGCATATGCATTCTTATCAAATGCAATGGTAGCCTTCAGGCACATGGTCAAGGAAATGTTCAGAAATATTTATGTAACCTATGTGAGGCCAAAACTCGAATATGCAGCCCCCTTTTGGAATCCGCACTTGAAAAAGCACATAGCTAAGCTTGAAAAAGTTCAAAGACATGCCACGAAACTGGTGCCAGAAATACGCAATCTCAGTTATGATGAGAGGCTGAGGGAATTAGACTTACCATCACTCGAAGCTAGAAGAGTGAGGGGGGATATGGTGACAGTCTTTAAATTCCTTCATGGTTATGATAGAGTGGATAGGGATCGATATTTTGATATGGCTGGCTCTAGAACTAGAGGTCATACTTTGAAGCTTCATAAGAAAACTTCTTCGCAGGATGTAAGGAAATACTTTTTCACTGTAAGAGTAGTTGATAATTGGAATTGGCTAAGCGAGGAGGTAGTTAATGCTATCTCAATCCATAGTTTTAAGGACAGGTATGATAAGTATCACTAAGTATAAAATGGAACCGATCAGGAGACGGGAAGATACGAGCTTTGGGCTCTTTCCCGTAAACACAATTAGGTAATCACAATTAGGTAATCACACACACACACACACACAGATTCCTAGATTGTGTACAAGGGGATTTCCTACACCAACATGTAATGGAACCAACAAGGGCCAGGGGTGGGGATGAGCCATCACTACTTGATCTAGTGTTCACAGATAATGTGTTGGATATTGAAAAAATTGAGTATGAACCACCAATTGGAAAGAGTGACCACTGTGTGTTGTTGATGGAGTATATCATTGAAGATATTCTTCCTGAGAGTAGAGGCACTGAGGACATGAGGAGGAACTATCCGAAAGGAGATTACATCAAAATGAATGAGCTTTTTGCAGTTATTGACTGGAGAACCTTATTTTACAACAAATCTGTACAAGAAATGTATGACATCTTTTGTGAGAAATATGGGAAGATAGTAGATTGCTGCATACCTGTCACCAAAGTAGGTGTAATTCATGCCAGAGAGAAATGGTTCAATAATGGGTGTAAAAGAGCTAAGGAGTGGAGAGACAAATGCTGGAAAAGGTATAGGAGGAGAAAAAACATAAATGCCTGGCAAACCTACAAAAGAGCAAGAAATGACTACCTAAGTAAAAGGAGAGAGGCAGAGAGAGACTATGAGAGGGACATCACCAGGAAGGCTAAAGAAAATCTCAAGCTTTTCCACAGCTTTCTCAGAGGAAAATTGAAGGTAAAAGAACAGGTTTTAAGGCTAAAGAGAGCGGATGGAAGCATCACTGACACGGATGAAGAGATCTGCAAAGAATTGAACAAGGAGTTTCAATCAGTATTTACAGTAGAAAATACCCCACCCCCTTAGATTGCAGTGATAGAAGCTCAAGGGCCGGTATTAGAGAACATCAACCTTACAGCCACAGAGGTATGCAAAGCGCTGATGGATTTAGATGTTCATAAAGCTACAGGTCCCAATGACATATCAACTCATGTGCTTAAAAAATGCGCAAACTCAATATCAGTGGCACTAAGTATCATATTTAAGGAGTCACTGGAGTCGGGGGAGATTCCAAGATGCTGGAAACAAGCAAATGTGATACCTATCTTCAAAAAGGGAAGGAGGGATACGGCTCTGAACAATAGACCAGTTTCCTTGACCAGCATAGTTTGCAAACTTATGGAGAAACTACTAAGGAAACATATCTCTCTTCACTTGGAATCCTTCAACTTTTTGTCAGTGAGGCAACATGGCTTCAGAGAAGGTAGATCAACAGTAACAAACTTATTAGAATTTTATGATGAGGTAAGCCAAATCTTACAGGAAAGAGAGGGCTGGGCAGATTGCATATTCCTAGACTTCCAGAAAGCGTTTGACACTGTTCCACATGGGAGACTTATTAGGAAGCTGCAATCAATGGCTAGAATAGGTGAAAATGTTTTGGAATGGATAAAAACTTACTTAGAAGGAAGGGAACAGAGGGTTAGAGTAAGACACTCAGTGTCTGAATGGAGAAGAGTTAGTAGTGGAGTTCCACAGGGTTCAGTTTTAGGGCCACTTTTGTTCCTTGTATATGTAAATGACCTACCAGAGTCTGTAAATTCATTCATGAATATGTTTGCAGATGATGCAAAGATTGTGAAAAAAGTAAAAAACGAGAACAATGGTAGAGAACTTCAGGAGGATCTAAATAATCTGCATGAGTGGTCAGAAAAGTGGCTAATGAAATTCAATACTTCAAAATGTAAGGTAATGTGAATGGGTACAAGTGCAAGAAGGCCCAAGCTTGACTACTCGGTGGCTGGAGTACAACTTCAAGAGAGAGAAAATGAGAGAGATCTAGGAGTAAACATACTGGCAGATTTGTCTCCAGAAATACATATAAATGGCATAGTAAGGACAGCATATGCATTCTTATCAAATGCAATGGTAGCCTTCAGGCACATGGTCAAGGAAATGTTCAGAAATATTTATGTAACCTATGTGAGGCCAAAACTCGAATATGCAGCCCCCTTTTGGAATCCGCACTTGAAAAAGCACATAGCTAAGCTTGAAAAAGTTCAAAGACATGCCACGAAACTGGTGCCAGAAATACGCAATCTCAGTTATGATGAGAGGCTGAGGGAATTAGACTTACCATCACTCGAAGCTAGAAGAGTGAGGGGGGATATGGTGACAGTCTTTAAATTCCTTCATGGTTATGATAGAGTGGATAGGGATCGATATTTTGATATGGCTGGCTCTAGAACTAGAGGTCATACTTTGAAGCTTCATAAGAAAACTTCTTCGCAGGATGTAAGGAAATACTTTTTCACTGTAAGAGTAGTTGATAATTGGAATTGGCTAAGCGAGGAGGTAGTTAATGCTATCTCAATCCATAGTTTTAAGGACAGGTATGATAAGTATCACTAAGTATAAAATGGAACCGATCAGGAGACGGGAAGATACGAGCTTTGGGCTCTTTCCCGTAAACACAATTAGGTAATCACAATTAGGTAATCACACACACACACACACACACACACACACAGATTCCTAGATTGCGTACAAGGGGATTTCCTACACCAACATGTAATGGAACCAACGAGGGCCAGGGGTGGGGATGAGCCATCACTACTTGATCTAGTGTTCACAGATAATGTGTTGGATATTGAAAAAATTGAGTATGAACCACCAATTGGAAAGAGTGACTACTGTGTGTTGTTGATGGAGTATATCATTGAAGATATTCTTCCTGAGAGTAGAGGCACTGAGGACATGAGGAGGAACTATCCGAAAGGAGATTACATCAAAATGAATGAGCTTTTTGCAGTTATTGACTGGAGAACCTTATTTTACAACAAATCTGTACAAGAAATGTATGACATCTTTTGTGAGAAATATGGGAAGATAGTAGATTGCTGCATACCTGTCACCAAAGTAGGTGTAATTCATGCCAGAGAGAAATGGTTCGATAATGGGTGTAAAAGAGCTAAGGAGTGGAGAGACAAATGCTGGAAAAGGTATAGGAGGAGAAAAAACATAAATGCCTGGCAAACCTACAAAAGAGCAAGAAATGACTACCTAAGTAAAAGGAGAGAGGCAGAGAGAGACTATGAGAGGGACATCACCAGGAAGGCTAAAGAAAATCTCAAGCTTTTCCACAGCTTTATCAGAGGAAAATTGAAGGTAAAAGAACAGGTTTTAAGGCTAAAGAGAGCGGATGGAAGCATCACTGACACGGATGAAGAGATCTGCAAAGAATTGAACAAGGAGTTTCAGTCAGTATTTACAGTAGAAAATACCCCACCCCCTTAGATTGCAGTGATAGAAGCTCAAGGGCCGGTATTAGAGAACATCAACCTTACTGCCACAGAGGTATGCAAAGCGCTGATGGATTTAGATGTTCATAAAGCTACAGGTCCCAATGACATATCCCCTCATGTGCTTAAAAAATGCGCAAACTCAATCTCAGTGGCACTAAGTATCATATTTAAGGAGTCACTGGAGTCGGGGGAGATTCCAAGATGCTGGAAACAAGCAAATGTGATACCTATCTTCAAAAAGGGAAGGAGGGATACGGCTCTGAACAATAGACCAGTTTCCTTGACCAGCATAGTTTGCAAAGTTATGGAGAAACTACTAAGGAAACATATCTCTCTTCACTTGGAATCCTTCAACTCTTTGTCAGTGAGGCAACATGGCTTCAGAGAAGGTAGATCAACAGTAACAAACTTATTAGAATTTTATGATGAGGTAAGCCAAATCTTACAGGAAAGAGAGGGCTGGGCAGATTGCATATTCCTAGACTTCCAGAAAGCGTTTGACACTGTTCCACATGGGAGACTTATTAGGAAGCTGCAATCAATGGCTAGAATAGGTGGAAATGTTTTGGAATGGATAAAAACTTACTTAGAAGGAAGGGAACAGAGGGTTAGAGTAAGACACTCAGTGTCTGAGTGGAGAAGAGTTAGTAGTGGAGTTCCACAGGGTTCAGTTTTAGGGCCACTTTTGTTCCTTGCATATGTAAATGACCTACCAGAGTCTGTAAATTCATTCATGAATATGTTTGCAGATGATGCAAAGATTGTGAAGAAAGTAAAAAACGAGAACAATGGTAGAGAACTTCAGGAGGATCTAAATAATCTGCATGAGTGGTCAGAAAAGTGGCGAATGAAATTCAATACTTCAAAATGTAAGGTAATGAGAATGGGTACAAGTGCAAGAAGGCCCAAGCTTGACTACTCGGTGGCTGGAGTACAACTTCAAGAGACAGAAAATGAGAGAGATCTAGGAGTAAACATACTGGCAGATTTGTCTCCAGAAATACATATAAATGGCATAGTAAGGGCAGCATATGCATTCTTATCAAATGTAAGGGTAGCCTTCAGGCACATGGACAAGGAAATGTTCAGAAATATTTATGTAACCTATGTGAGGCCAAAACTCGAATATGCAGCCCCCTTTTGGAATCCGCACTTGAAAAAGCACATAGCTAAGCTTGAAAAAGTTCAAAGACATGCCACGAAACTGGTGCCAGAAATACGCAATCTCAGTTATGATGAGAGGCTGAGGGAATTAGACTTACCATCACTCGAAGCTAGAAGAGTGAGGGGGGATATGGTGACAGTCTTTAAATTCCTTCATGGTTATGATAGAGTGGATAGGGATCGATATTTTGATATGGCTGGCTCTAGAACTAGAGGTCATAGTTTGAAGCTTCGTAAGAAAACTTCTTTGCAGGATGTAAGGAAATACTTTTTCAGTGTAAGAGTAGTTGATAATTGGAATTGGCTAAGCGAGGAGGTAGTTAATGCTATCTCAATCCATAGTTTTAAGGACAGGTATGATAAATATCACTAAGTATAAAATGGAACCGATCAGGAGACGGGAAGATACGAGCTTTGGGCTCTTTCCCGTAAACACAATTAGGTAATCACAATTAGGTAATCACACATATATATATATATATATATATATATATATATATATATATATATATATATATATATATATATATATATATATATATATATATATATATATATATATATATATATATATATATATATATATATATGTACTTATTAATTTCGTTTCCTAAACTGCACACCTTCTCAAAGTACATTGGCAAGAGAAACAGCTAGCAAAAAAGCATCTCTTGTCATTGTCCTTTGAGAAGGTGGCCAGCTTAGGTCACGAAATTAATGAGTACTTTCTATATACATATTTTCGTTGTTTTCTTTATTGGGCTTTTTCCCTGGCCCTCGTTGGTTCCAGTACATGTGGGTGTAGAAAATTCCCTTGTATTCAATCTAGGATTCTTGCCCCGAATGAGTCCTTACCACTCTGTGGGTCAAGATTTATACAATCCTTCATTCTATGATTAAAATCTTGTATGATCAAAATCCTACATTTTTCTCCCATACTATGTTAACATCTGAGTTTATGACTTCAATAGTACGTATATGATTTTCCTCATAAACTTCTAGCCTATGTTTGTTCCTTGGTGGATTATATACAACAATTAGTATAGTGCTCTCTGACCCAATATTTATGCGAGCAACGAGAAATTCCTTGAACTCTCTTTCTACAGCAGAGTTTATTTCTTCAACCTGAATCCTTTCACTTATGAGCAGTGCTATCCCTCCACCAGTTCTCTCAAATCTTCCAATCCTTAATATTCTGAAGCTCTCTGGAAAACTGTGACATTGTTTGTGTCCTCACTCAACTTAGTCTGTGTGACTACTACTATATCTGACTTACTGTTGTGAATCTTATCTTTTAAATCTACTGCATTACCAGCTAATCCATCAGCATTTGTGTATAACACTCTTAATGAGGCCCCATCCCCTGATCTTCTATCATTATCTTCTTTATCTCCCCTTTATTTGGAAGAACTCTGAAATAAAAATTTTTGTCTCTTCTTCATTTCTTTCCTCATTTAACCTTCTATCCTCTTGCAACAAGTTCTTGATCCTTTCCCTCTCTTCCTCTGTTCTGCATCGACGAATGAACACTTTTTGAATTCTTGAAGTCCTTTAAGCTTTTTCTTCTCATCAATATTTCTCTACATGTGTCCCCTCTCTCAAAGGTAACTTTTGTTGGTCTCTGCTTTCTCTCCCTAGAATATTTACCTTGTTGGTGAATGATTACAATGTTACAGTATTCTCAGGACAAAATACTACTCCAAGCTTTTTTATCAGGTCCACAATCCTAGCTTTATTTTCTTCAAGTCACCCCTAAAATGTTGGGTCCTGGGATTCACTTATGTCTGAGATTACCACTGCCTTCTCTTTATCAAATGTCTGTTTAATCAGTGGATTTTCCCTTTCCATCACAAAATCTTTAATTTTTTCTATTATAGTGCCTTTATAGTCAACCGTTTGTATGTTTTCCAGTGCCACAACCTTCACAGCCTCTTTTACCGCCACATTTCCCTTTAGTGCACCAGCAAAGGAAGTATTCATGGCATCATGTTCCGTATTCAGCTCCTGAAACTCTTTTCTAATCTGTTTGACGTTTTCCTTAAGCTGGAAATTTCAAGCTGCAATCTCGTCTCTCTCAGAAGAGAGCAGTGAACTAACATTTAAGTTATTCAGGTTGTCATTCAGGCGTTGGTTGTTATCTTCTTGTTTAGAAATTCTGGTTTCGTGTTCACTCTTTTCCCCTTCCAGCTTTTTTATTCATTTTTCTATTTATTTTTTCTTTTCCCCTTGTCCTTTATTTCCTTCCTCCAAAAATCTTATTTCGTCTCTGAGTGTTTCATTCTCTTTCATTTCTCAATCCATATTTAAAATTTTATCCTCAAGGTTTATAACCATTGTCTCTAATTCCTAGAGTTTTTGCTTCAATCTCCTAACAGCCACTCCTCCTGCTACATCTCCCATGGAGATCTTCTACCACCACTCCCCCGACCATTGCATGCAGCTTTTTAATAAGTCTCCCATGCAAAACCGTGTCAAATGCTTTCTGGAAGTCTAGAAATATGCAATCTGCACAGCCCTCTCTTTCCTCTAAGATTCGGCTTACCTCATTATAAAATTCTAATAAGTTTGTTACGGTTGATCTACCCTCTCTGAAGCCATGTTGTCTCACAGATAAAAGGTTGAAGGGTCCCAAGTGAAGAAAGGTGTGTTTTCGTAGTAGTCTCTCCATAACTTTCAAACTATGCTGGTCAAGGAAACAGGTGCACATGTTAAAGCTATAACCTTCCTTCCGTTTATGGAGATAGGTACTATGTTCGCTCGTGTCCAACATCTTGGAGATGGGAAGATACAAGCTTTGGGCTCTTTCCTGTAAGCACAATTAGGTAATCACAATTGGGTAATCACCTAGTGCCACTGATATTGATATAACATATTTTTTAAGTACATAAAGGGATATATCATCAGGACCTGTAGCTTTATGGGCATCTATCTCCATCAATGCTTTGCATGTCTCTTTTGCTGAAAAGATAATGTTCTCTATAACCAGCCCATGAACTTCTATAGCTGCAGGAAATACTGATTGAAAATCTTTGTTCAATTCTTTGCAGATCTCTTCATCCTTCTCAGTGATGATTCCATCCGCTCTTTTTAGTTTTAAAACCTGTTCTTTTACCTTCAGTTTTACTCTGGTAAAACTGTGAAAAAGCTTAGGATTTTCTACAGCCTTCCTGGAGATATCCCTTTCATAGTCTCTTTCTGCCTCTCTTTGACTTGGGTAATCATTTTTTGCTCTTTTATAAGTCTGCCAGGCATTTATGCTTTTTCTCCTCCTATACCTTTCCCAGCATTTGTCTCTCCACTCCATAGATTTCTTACACTCATTATTGAACCATTTCTCTCAGGGGTGAATATCTCCTATTTTGCTGGAATGCATGCAACAACCTACTATCTTCCCATATGATTCACAAAAGACATTGAATATTTCTTATACATATAGTGGTTAAATAAGGTCCTCCAGTCAATAACTGCAAAAAGCTTATTCATTTTAATGTAATCTCCTTTTCGATAGTTCCTCTTCATGTCCTCTCTGCCTCTATTTTCAGGCAGAACATCTTCAATGATATACTCCATCAACAACACACAGTGGTCATTCTTTACAATTGGTGGTTCATATTCAACTTTTCAGTATCCAACATATTATCTGTGAATACTACATCAAGCTGCGATGGCTTGTCCCCACCCCTGGCCGGCCCTCGTTGGTTCTAGTACATGTTGGTGCAGGAAATTCCTTAGTACACAATCTAGGTATCTTGCCACGAATTAGTCCTTCCCACTCTGTGGGTCAAGATTTATCCAATCCATCACTCTATGGTTAAAATCTCCCATAATCAATATCCTGCATTTCTTCTCCAGTGCATTGTTAACAACTGAGTTTATTACTTCAATAGTACCTATATGACAATTTTTTCATAAATTTCTAGTCTATGTTGGTTCCTTGGTGGATTATATACAACAGTTACTATAATGCTCTCTGAAAAAGTATTTATGCAAGCAAGAAGAAATTCCTTGATCTAACTTTCTATGGGAAAGTTTTTTCTTCAACCTGAAATCTTTCACTTATGAGCAGTGCTATCCCCCCACCAGTCCTTTAAGATCTTTCAACCCATAATATTCTGAAGCCCTTAGGAAAAACTGTGACACTGTATATAAATATATATATATATATATATATATATATATATATATATATATATATATATATATATATATATATATATATATATATATATATATATATATACACACACACACGCACACACACTATAGAAAGTGAGTTCAAGGAATTTCTTGTTGCTCGCATAAATACTGGGTCAGAGAGCATTATAATAACTGTAGTATACAACCCACCAAGGAACCAAAATAGGCTTGAAGTTTATGAGGAAAGTCATATAGGTACTATTGAAGTCATAAACTCAGTTGTTAACATGGCACGGGGGAAAAAATGTAAGATTTTGATTATGGGAGACTTTAATCATAAAGAGATAGATTGGCTAAATCTTGACCCACACAGTGGTGAAGACTCATTCGGGGCAAGATTCCTAGATTGCGTACAAGGGAATTTCCTACACCAACATGTAATGGAACCAACAAGGGCCAGGGGTGGGGATGAGCCATCACTACTTGATCTAGTGTTCACAGATAATGTGTTGGATATTGGAAAAATTGAGTATGAACCACCAATTGGAAAGAGTGACCACTGTGTGTTGTTGATGGAGTATATCATTGAAGATATTCTTCCTGAGAGTAGAGGCACTGAGGACATGAGGAGGAACTATCCGAAAGGAGATTACATCAAAATGAATGAGCTTTTTGCAGTTATTGACTGGAGAACCTTATTTTACAACAAATCTGTACAAGAAATGTATGACATCTTTTGTGAGAAATATGGGAAGATAGTAGATTGCTGCATACCTGTCACCAAAGTAGGTGTAATTCATGCCAGAGAGAAATGGTTCGATAATGGGTGTAAAAGAGCTAAGGAGTGGAGAGACAAATGCTGGAAAAGGTATAGGAGGAGAAAAAACATAAATGCCTGGCAAACCTACAAAAGAGCAAGAAATGACTACCTAAGTAAATACGAGAGGCAGAGAGAGACTATGAGAGGGACATCACCAGGAAGGCTAAAGAAAATACTAAGCTTTTCCACAGCTTTATCAGAGGAAAACTGAAGGTAAAAGAACAGGTTTTAAGGCTAAAGAGAGCAGATGGAA
>JAXCGZ010014729.1:0-13575 GCA_037179515.1 Halocaridina rubra
TATTTATATATATATCTATATATATATCTATTTATATATATATATATATATATATATATATATATATATATATATATATATATATCTATATATATATCTATATATATATATCTATATATATATATATCTATATATATATATATATATATATATATATATATATATATATATATATATATATATATATATATATATATATATATATATATATATATATATATATATATATATATATATATATATATATATATATATATATATATATATATATATATATATATATATATATATATATATATATATATATATATATATATATATATATATATCTATATATATATCTATATATATATCTATATATATATCTATATATATATCTATATATATATCTATATATATATCTATATATATATCTATATATATATCTATATATATATATATATATATATATATATATATATATATATATATATATATATATATATATATATATATATATATATATATATATATATATATATATATATATATATATATATATATATATATATATATATATATATATATATATATATATATATATATATATATATATATATATATATATATATATATATATATATATATATATATCTATATATATATCTATATATATATCTATATATATATATATATATATATATATATATATATATATATATATATATATATCTATATATATATATATATATATATCTATATATATATATCTATATATATATCTATATATATATCTATATCTATATATATATCTATATATATATCTATATATATATATCTATATATATATCTATATATATATATCTATATATATATATCTATATATATATATCTATATATATATATCTATATATATATATATATATATATATATATATATATATATATATATATCTATATATATATCTATATATATATATATATATATATATATATATATATATATATATATATATATATATATATATATATATATATATATATATATATATATATATATATATATATATATATATATATATATATATATATATATATATATATATATATATATATATATATATTACACACTCACATGGAATGTCACGAGTATAAAACCTTTACAAACAACCCCTAAGTCATTACAATTGTCTAACAATCTTAAGCACAAAAGTGTGCTTGCACTTGCATAATCAACCAGTGAGTGATTAGTCTGGTATGTTTGTATATTTTGTAGCCAAAATTGAATCATTGTTGCTTCACTCGTCAGCATGCGGGAGTTGAGTCGCTTTATAGAAGGAGTTAAAGGGTAATTTTACTTCTTCCGCTGTGACTTTATGAACCTTTTTCTAAATAATTTTTGCTTATTTCTAGAGCCCCTTTGGTCTCATTTTAGTGATATTTTGCAAAGTAATCATATATCGTTATTTTCGAGACCTTAATGAGGAACGAATGGTTTCCCTACTTTCTAAGAAATAATTGTAAAATGCTTAGAATAATAGTTCTTAAAAGGAAGAAGAGCCCATTCATATTTCGGTGACTTGGAATAATAACAAAAACGGAAAGAAGAATGCAATGATGAAATCAGTTTGTTTACATTTTGAAGGTAGCATTTGGTACGACCTTACTTCGTGTTTTCTGTTAGGCAGATATTATGTGGTGTTGATCAGTAGGACATGTACTGAAAATGTTATTAATTTTATTTAGATGTTTTAATTCACACCCCTAGTTAGGTGTAATCTCATAAGATTTATGAGGTACTGATCAGTAGGACATGTACTGGAAATGATATTAATTTAATGTAGATGTTTAAATTCACACCCCTTGTTAGGTGTAATGTCATAAGATTTATGAGGTTAGGTAAACTGTTAGGAAACGATAATTTAAATTGCTGTTAGTGTAATATAGTTTTTAATGTTTTATCAACCACTTGGAGTGTAAAACTGGATATGTAATCTCTCTTGATAATGAAATATTTAAAGAAAAATTTCGGTTAAGATTAGTTTTATGCGCTCCTTCCATGGCCTACTTGAGAGAACAGCATTACCACCACTTTCTTGAATGTACCGCATTACCGTATAAACACAAATGCACCTTACTAAGATATGTAAGGCTCCAATTTTTTAATTAAATTGGGTTATGTTAGATCTGATCAAGTTAGGTTAGATTAGTGTCGACCATAACACTATAGATAGTGGTGATTACGAGAAATACAATGATTATATCAATTCAAAACACTTCTAAACTTATAAGAAAAAAATAGTTTAGGCCAAAAGTAGAAGGGGTGCATAAAGTGAATTCCATAAGATAATTTTTTATCAACCGCAGCTCTATCCACCTCGACACCAGCTACTCAAAAATTCTTCCAAATGCTTCTGACTTTCAGTATGCATCACCATGACTAAGGACAGATTATCGGTTTATAAGGTTTTAGGGTAAAAAGGGTTAAACTGCATTTTGTTTCGGGTATTGTTTTTCGGAAAAATATAGTTACACAGATTTTTGTCTTGAGCTGTGGTCAGGAAAGGTGAAATCGCGGGTTTTTTTTTTTTTCAACAATGCAGTTACACTTTTTGGGGGGGCTGTGGTTTGGAAAGGTGAAATGGTATTATTTTTCTATTTAACAAAACCGAATACAGTAGTCATAAATGCCTTCCTTTAATTACAAACATCCACTTGCAATGTAACTTAAGCTAATGTAATCTAACCTAATTTGGTGTAATAGTGGGGTAAAGTTTTCTAAAATAACCATTATATCTATGCTATCCTATTCTGTTCTACGATATGCCTAAATGGATTTTTTTCCACGTTGTAGCCTTAGCTTATTCTGCTCCAACCTACCATTCATGGTATATATGGATTTGAAAACTATAGCATATCACTCATTTAAACCTGAAAGAGAATGCTTTAACACGGCCACACCATAGAAATACCTGATTTCATTATCTTTACCAAACTTAATATTAACATTCTTTAATTTTCTTTTCACTTTAACAAAGATTAATTTGTTTAGCATCGTCAATAATGAAGGATATTTTATTTCAACGTCCTGCGACTGTATTTAAAGTCTAGTGACAAAAGTAACAATAAAATGTAAGTGCCACCGTAACGTGAATTCCTTTTTTGCAAGTAGCTAATACCTGAGGGATAACATTGATGTTTTTATTTTTTGAGGTAGAGGAGTAAAAGTACTCTGCTGACACTTCCTGATTGTTATGTGGACTATAATACTAAATTTTTCCTATTGCATATGAGAGAAAAAGCTGCTCTTTACCGAGAGTCGGGGTTTGGGACACTTGACTGTTCGTAAATATATAAATTTTTATTCTAACTGCACTATTGTAAGTTTTATCGAGTATGTAGATCCTTCTCAAACTGCTAAAATCTTAATTGATTATATGTGTGATTATTTTTGCATCAGAATCTTAAGCTGGTCTGTTTTTTTTTTATATATATATTTTCTAGACAGCTATAAAATTCATCCTATGGTGTATTGACAACATAGTAATTGTTCATTCTGTGGACTCGGTTTTACCATCACTTCTATTACACTTGAAAGGAAGTAACGCTTCTTAGCTAAGGGTCCTATTTGGTAAAAGTAACTAACGTTACACATATTGTTAGGCTGAATTGTGTTATCGTAAATATAATTATTCAGTATGTATGCTTCACTGAATGGACGACCTCTTTTATAATGAAAATAACTGTTTTGTTTATGGAAAGTAAGCTTATACATATGCGCGTACACCAAAAATAACTTCTTGGTTTTGGCAGAGATGATTAGAACTAATACTTCTATATGGGTGGCAGTTAAAAGAGGTCTCTGAATATTTGTAAGAAAAACTTATTTGCATGTTGTAACAAAGTATTTCTTTAGTGTAAAAATAGTTGACAAATGGAATTCGTTTAGCAAGGAATCTGTTAACACTAAATAAATTTGTAATTTTAAAGAATGCTTTAAATGTCAGTGAATTGGAATAAACTGAACTGGAGATGGGGAGTTAAAGAGTATACAGTTTTTCTTGTAATCATACATGGGTAAATGCACACTCACACAGAACAGTAATGATATTATGGCTATGTCCTAGCATGGTTAATATATACCATCTTTGGCATTGCTGTTAATTTTGATAGTTCAATATGATAGTTATTCCCTTAATTTTAGCTTTTCATGTTGTAGTATAGGACTAATAAGGGTGTGTTGGCTATTGTAAGGGAAATATTTATACTCCTGTATTTTCTATTTGATGAAATAGAAGACTTAGGGCTTAGACTTCCCCTTCCATCCTGTATTGCTTTTCTTTATTCAAAACAGTGAAGGAAACAGGTTTAGATTAGATGTAATGAGGCCTGCCATCTTCGGTTCTTTTGTTATATATTACAGCAACCTTGCTATTTTCAGATGGTTGGTGACTCACACTGAGAAGTAATCAGTATTATTATTGTTATATATTATTTTGCTTCTTCCAGGTTATCTTGGATGGCCATACCCAGCAGATACTTCGGCTGCCAGCGAAGAGGGATACCCTTCCTTAGAGAACGCTAATCAAGGTAAAGTGAATTAGAATTATATAGTTTTTCATTTCTTTTCTATAAATATTTGGTAAACCCATTGCTTTGCCATTGTTTAATGTACTTTTCCTCTTGAGCTTCGTGAAAACAGTGAGTACAGTATTACAATAGAATGCTGGTTAAGGTAAATTTCCATTCATATTTTCCGAATTTAGTATTGAGCTTTTGAATGATCAGCACAGTTTTAAATTGCTTGATGACAAATAGTCAAGGGTTTTCTGATCTCTTCATATATATTATATGGCGTAAATATGAAATACAAAGAAATACTTGTATTTGCAGTTCTGAGAGTAAAACTACTGCACAATCTGACCTTTAGTCTCATGGGATGATCGTATTGCACATAAACATGTTTTGATATGTGCAGTCTTTAAGCCCTTATGTATTCCTAGTTCGTGGCAGAATTTACTGACACTTAGTAATGATTCCCATCATGTTGAGGAAGTATTCATTTCATAAAAAAAATTTCTTTGTGTCTTTCCCTTAATTGTTAAACCATTACAGATATCGATAAATATGAGATATATAGAACCTTTGCCGCATATTATACTTAGTACATTTGTTATATTATTTGTTTAGATTTCATAAGTTTGAAATAAATTTCAGTGCGCACATTAATTCATTGAAAACCAAGAAAGCTCGAGAGAATCTTGATTCTAATGTTTATATTTGTAGTTTCCTCATTGTAAATTTTATTTATGAGGACAATTTTATTGTATTGCCTTTTATCATATTCCTAAATAGAAAGTTGGGGATTTTAATGTTCAAAATGCCATGCCTTTTTTTCCTCCTCCTAAAATTTCAAGATGAGAAAATATGCAATGACAAATTTCGGATCATTGAACTTGGCTTATCAGTATAGTTTCACTGTTCTTCACATCGAAATTTACCTTGAGATTAACTTTATAACTTTTAAGACTTTCCATATTTAAGTGTATCTTCCTGAAGACTTTCCCTCATTTTTATTTTAGTCACAATGATATTACCAAATATTATATTCCAGTTTTGATGATTTTGGCTGTCCCTACATGCGTAATGTTTCTTAAATGTTCTTAATATTGTCACTCCCCATTATTATATGCTGCTTCATTATTATTATTCTGAATATCAAAAAGATTTTATGCTCTATTTATATGTATTGTATTGTTTTATATAATTTCTTTATTATATGTAGTGTAGATGATCATATGGTACCCAGGAAGCCTAATAAATGCAAATAGTAAGTGAAGAGTTTATTTTTAGCATTTAAAATCAATGCAAAAATATTAGCATCATAGTCCTTAGCTCGAAAGCTGTAAATTTATTGTAAAAAAGGATATCACAATATCATGTCGGTTATAAATTTATTATTTACAAGTTATTAAATAAAAATTGAGATCAAACTACAAATTGTTTCTTCACTCACCATCTCCACTTTCATAGCTCTCTGGGCACTATATTTCAAACACTCATGGTAGAAATTAATTGTTCTTTTAATAATATTATTATTATTACATATATATATATATATATATTTTTTTTTGTATATTTACCTTTTCCTTGTAGACTGTAGTTCATGTAGTTGGATGGTGAATTGCCAGTCAGGATAATTTTATAACATTTTTATCAACCGTATTATGTTTGTATTTATTTCTCAAAGACTGGATGAAAGCATGCTATGAAATTCAATCTGACTTTGAAGAAATCGAAATCACTCTGTTTTCAAGTATTTTGCTTTGTTACAACTGCGTATTTTCAACCATTTTAAGTGATTACGATCCCTCATTTTCTACATTTTTATTTTGTGCTTGTTACTAGCTTCTGATCATCTTGCACAAGGTAAGCAGTTACGTTAAGATGAAGACATAGCCTTAAATGATGTTTTATAAAAGCACATATCCTTTTTTTATATGTTGTCTTATTAATGCAGGCCTAAAATGATTAATTTTAAGTTCAAAAGCAGCATATATTATGTATCTTTAACTTGATAGTATAAACAAGCCTGAGTACTGCCATATATATGTCAGTGAAAGGAAATATGTCTATGAAAACAAGGCCATATCCTGCATAGTATGCTGGCTAGCCACAGCTATAAGCAGAGAATAAAAGTACTGTAGTGGAATATCAATCAACTCTTCCCATCCTTGCCATCTCTGTCAGTTTTCTCTTTCAAGACAGAAAATTTTAAATATTTCTCTAGATAAAACCCCTTAAAGGAAGGAAAAAAAAATATATATTACCGCATATTTTATTCGTCTAATTGAAATTTTCTAGTTGTACCTTCTTGATCACTTGTATTCCTCCAGATTTATTTCATTACTTTGGATTTTTCTGTACATTATAGGCCTACAGTTTCCATATTATAAAAAATCTAGTTGAGGCCTTTCTTAGAATATATACTGTATATGATTTGGATCTGTCGACTTGTAGTTCGCCAATAGCGAAGCTGGGTCTCATGATAATTTTATATCATCTCTATAGAGTTTCCTAAATGTGCAAAAGCTTGTAAAACAGAGTGAGAAGTAAAGATAATCAAAGGAAAAGTGAGATGTTAAAGGGTGATGGTATGCCATAAGTCAGGTTTAGATGGTGAGAGTATGTTGTATACGACACTTTCTCTCATTTGAGACCAATCCATCCCTGATGTCCACAGAATAATAAATTAATATAGGTAGTGATAGTATAGTGAAATATTTCCCCTTGAAAGTGAGAAAAATAATACTTGGAACTCTTCATTACATAAACTTGCCTCTAAATTAAAGAATCAAACACCGACTAGTTTTCACCGTATTATTTTAAGATTCTGTGCGTAGCCTGTTATGTAGAATTAGTTTTGATACAAATATATTTGTGCATGAGTAGTGTATATGTACTACCAATATTTTTTTCTTTCAACTTTTACAATTTTATTTTAACAAAATCTAAAGCAGGAACATAAAGATGTGCCCTATTTTGTTAATTCTGCTACTGAAACTGTTGTTAATAGTTTTGTACTTCCCAAGTTCTACTTTTCGTTCTCTCTATTGCAAACTATGAATTACATTTGTTAAAACGCAATGCAGAAATTTGTATTAAAAAGTCATGCAAAAATTTTGGATGCAGATCAAGTTGGACACTAAAGGATTCGTATGGATCTCCTGTTTGAATTTTATTTTGGATAGTTTAAGAAACGCAGCAGGTGAAAACTGTCTTTAACCCCTCTGTATATTTTTGTTTGAAGAGTTCCACTACCTGGTGAAAAAAGTCCTTTGAAGTGGTAATGACAGGCTTAAACATAGTTGCTGTACTTTCCAGATATTATTAAATTTATTATTTATATCATTCTTTTTTCGTACAGAGCTCTCAAATGGTGTTAATTTTTAATCAGGCTGTAGATTTAGTACACCGAAGATAATTTTTCAGCATTTTTTCTATATTTACCATGTATTATTAAACAGTTATATGCAAAAATTTGATGGGGCTTATCTGCCCTGACAATAAAAACCTAATCTTTTACCGTGTAACTTTATATATATATATATATATATATATATATATATATATATATATATATATATATATATATATATATATATATATATATATATATACATACATACATACATACATACATACATACATACATACATACATACATACATACATACATACATACATACATACATACATACATACATACATACATACATACATACATACATACATACATACATACATACATACATACATACATACATACATACATACATACATACATACATACATACATACATACATACATACATACATACATACATACATACATACATACATACATACATACATACATACATACATACATACATATATATATATATATATATATATATATATATATATATATATATATATATTATATATACACTGTATGTATAACAAATCTCTAATACTGTACTAAATAAGTTGGATTAATTGAGCTGGAGAGATATTATATCTCAATATTGTCTCTGGTCTTGGTTGTGTTGCAAGGTCAGGAGGTTTGACAAGAACTTATAAAACTGGTTTGATTCTTGCACCTATGGATGTAGGTAATATGTTACAGTTTTAAGATTTATATATTGCTAGCTGAAAATACCTTGGTTTTATTTGTTAATGAAATGTATGCTTTGAAGCTTTGTGGCGCTTGTATTTTATTTATTATTTAGGTAAGTTTTTTTACGTGGGTAGTGTGTTGATATGATCGACTCTACTTTAATTCCCATAGAAATATACAGATCTTTTGGATATGTATGCATTAAATAGCAAATACATGATTTGAGCGATTACACACTGTGTGACATCAAAACATGTGTGACAGAATAAAAAACAATGTGTAAAATTGATCAGAATGCCTTCATACCAGAAACTATAGCATTTAGCTAGTTTTAGCTATGTTACCATTGCAGGTGTTGAAGGAAAAGTCAAATGCTAATGAGTTAATGAAATTATGAATTTCGTACACAAGCATTCCACCACTTTATATTTACCAAGCATTAAAGACTTCTAATTCAGACAATCAAGAAACCATGAAGTACACAATGTTAATTCAAAGACTTAGCATTAAAATATACTCTATACAGCATCTATACTCTAGCACTTATGCCATCACTTCATATGTTAATGATATAAAGAGATATGAAAATTCACGACCAACAAAAAACATTAAGCTCTAAGAACCATATGACACAAGAAACTGTGAAGGCCTTCAGGTGGGACAAAAATTGGTAAATCTCAAACTGAACGTCTTCTGACGTTATCCTTCTTCTCCCTTTTGGCAGGCCTCTGGAAAAACAAATTCCTGGCACCTTATTTAGGCACACCGTTAACGATTCCTACGCGCTCTCATCACCCAGGCCTTGTGTCGCCAGGTCTGGGTTCTCCAGGACTGGCTTCTCCCTTTCCTGGATTATACGGTCCTCCCTCATCATCTTCCCCATGGGGTCGTCATTCTCCTCCTACTCCTACAATGTCTTCTGTGCCGGCCCTAATGCGCGGAAACGAGTGTTCGCGGTGCGGACGTGTGTATAAAACTCGAAAGGGGCTCAAGCATCATATTAAAAATGAATGCGGAGTAGAGCCGAGGTTCCAGTGCATCCACTGTGATTGGAAATTCAAACAGAAAGCTCATCTACTACGTCATGTTGCTAGAAAACATATGGCTAGTTAGCATTGTTCGAGAAAGCTTTTGCAAAAATGTGCTTGAACTCAAAGATGCTCAAACATGGTCAGGAATGTGTTTTCCAGAACATGCGTTTGAAGTAGTTAGATTATTGCCATATTGTGGAGAAGTGCAGTAGTTCTTTAAAAACATTTTGGAATTCGTGTATGGGAGCTTTTTTTGTGCAGCAGACAAATATTTTTATACTGCAAATAGTCAATATTAAAATTTCGAGCGCACAGGCGATTTACCAGGTTGTGGTTCGTATTGTATGTGATTTGAGTCCCATATTTAATACTAGCTATTCTCTTCTGAGCCTTTTGCAGATCAAGTGTATTTACAGACTTCTAAGCTCGTAAATGTTGAGTGCTTTATGGAGTTGACTTATATTCAAAAGTTGCTCATTATCTATTTAAGATCATGTCAGATGATGATAGATGTTTTGATACTTGGTTCACATATTTGGTAACAGATCATAAAAGCACAGAACATTAAGATAGAAAAGGAAGCTAGAACCATGATCTCTAGTTTAATTATATTCAGAAAAAAAGCTTTAACGACTTTTATACTGTGCCAATTCAGAGGTAATTACTTTCCCTACGTTTGTCCAAACAGTGAAGCCCATCTGTTGAACTGGGTAATGAATGCATCATTACTTTTTCAGCTATCTTTAAATTCTGATAGTCAGTCCATGCCCACTTGCTTCATTACATATCTTGCAGGAATGTTTATCAAGGGTACATTGATACATAGCTTGAAAGTTTAGCAATCATACATTGGTGCATTGATGGAGTGTTGAAGAAAGATTTCTTGACATATTCGTAGAATATCAGATATACATCTGTGAAGTGGAAAAAACTTGTTTGGATGTGGAGTTTACACATGTATCCCCTACACTCTATGTTGAATTTGGCTGGATCTAGTTGTTAGCAGTGATGTGGGAAAGTTTGGAATTATAGTTTTCCATTTGAATATATTTAAAATGTTCACATTTTTATTTTCTAGTTCTAGGTATCTTATACTAAAGCTTATTGAAGATTGTTTAGAATTATTTGAGTGGAAAATTATGATGTTGAAGCAGCTCTGACAGCAAATTTGAATGATAATTCCTTCAGTGAAACCAGTGTAAAGTGTTGTTACATATAGCATGTGATATGAGGTGATGGTATGAACAAATACATTGTTTCTTCTCTCAACTACATTCATTCTATTTGGCCATGCTTGTTATGTTTGGCTTTCAGTAAATGATAATAGGTCCAGAAATATAAGGTGGTGGACATGTGAACACAGTAAAACAGGCAGCAACACATGTGATGAACAAAAACTGGTAATGGATTGATACACAGTGCATACACAAATACTCTCCTCGCTTAATCAAAGGAATTGGCTATTAGGTAGTAGAAGTATAAAATACCTGAACAAGTACAGGTGCTTAGAATACTCTCCTGGCTATTCTGTAAAGTGGCCTTGAATTGGCTGCTCAATATGAAGAGTATTTGCATATATTACAAGACGCATGGTTCTGACATCTATACAAAATGTATTGAAATTTGCTCTATTAATTCTCTTCAAATACTACTGCTAAATACAAAGTCTGAAAAATAGAATGGATCTCTTGTATATTTTGTACAAAATTCCATTGTTAAAAATACTGTACTTGAAACTTTCATACTAGCCGCATAATCATGTCACACTACCGTGAATTAGACTGTACAGCTTACATGAATGTAATCGGTATCTGGATACAAGTAAAATATACTGTGAAATAACACAAGGGTTCAAGGTGCTGTTAATATTTTTTCCAAAGACACTTTACTGAAAATACTCATGTTATGGTGCTTCTTCAGCATTGCAGGATATTCAACATAAATTACTAATGCAAATTTGGACTACAAAAGGTAAAGGGAAGCAAGGAAGTACCTTAGCAACTATGAGTAAATATGACCTCATCTTTTGAAGGCGAATAGATTATTATAACTGTTGTTTTCTCTTGACCATCATAGATTGTATATCCAAATTTTCAAGTTTAAAGTTCATCTCATGATAATCTTCTTATGTATGATTTCAGTCTGTATTGATTATTATTGGCATTAAGCAGACTTGTTTACATTTTGTGGTACTATTTTTACCAAGAATTATTTAACAGTTGATCATATCTTATACCAGTCATGCTTTGTTTCGTGGTTATAGCATGCTACATAGGATACAGGTCTCCATAAACAATATGTGATGTTTCTTTAAACCAGAGGTTTGCTTTGCAACAAGTGTAAGCTGTGGGTGATGGTTATAGCATGTTGCAAGATGCAAAATATTGGGTTATTGTGTTTGGACATAAAGTGGACACACAAATTCATCTCTCACTGACAACTCGGGCTAAACGTCTATCCTTATATGAAATCAACAAAAATGCTCTGTATTAAGTACAAATCTGTGTAGCTAGTTTTTGCAGGAGTACTGTATACTGTACATTGGTTGGAGAAGTTAGAAGTTTTATTCTTAATTATCCCAAGATACAGTGTAAGGTTAGTCATTTATTAGGCTATTCTCCTGAAGTTTGCCAAAAAAAAAAGTAAACAAGAATCCAATATCACGCAGCATTTTAAGGCCTTTTGAATGCTTTAATATTGTTACCATTAGTAGTTCCTTGTCCTTAATGCATGCAGATTAGCATTACACTTATGTCTTGGGAGAATTACAACTCTTTAGCAGTAAAAATATAGATATTTAATGTTTTCATGGTGCATACTTAAACTGTAAATGTGTATCATGTATTGGATGTATCACACGAGATGTACTGGTACAGGCCATCCGTGAATATGTAGATTATATGGTGAAAATATTTTGATATGGATGAATATATTAATAAAAATACATACTGTATATTGCTTCTGTATACAGTGTAGGGAAGTGTAATGAGTCTTTCTTAAGTATAATTACAAATTTATAATATGAACACTCAGTGTTTATCAAGAGTAAAATATTTTAAGCACATATGTACTTAGAGTATCAACTGTAAGATTGTTTTATAATATTTACCAGTATGGTTTTTTTATATTCTAATATGAATAATGGTCCAGGAAGTCACTTCTCAGAAGCAATTTTGAAAAACTTCAATGGACCTTAAGCGTTTTTGGAATGCTTAAGTCACTGTATATATTATTGTATAGATGAAATTGTCTTTGCCACTGAATGAACTTTTAAATTTTTACATATTCTGAATGGGTACTTAACAATGTACTTGAAAATGTCTTGTTTCTATCCCCATTCATTGGGAACTAATTGTGACATATAAAAATGGTGCACAATTCCTGACTTGCAGAGCTACAACTCAAAATTAGTAATCTAATAATTTAGCAAGCGATGATACATATTCATCCTTAAAAACCCTTTACTTTGGTTTTTAACAAGATGTGATAAAATTGCTTTTGTTGATACTCTTTATCTGTGAATAACCTCACAACCTGTGATAACCATATTAGTGCCTTTAAAAAGGTCCCGTTGTAAAATTTTATCGAAATTTGTATCCAAGCTTGTGGGCATATTTACTATTGTACAGTACTGTTGTTACGTATACTGATAAGTATATAAGTATATATACAGTTCAGTTATTTGCTGTTTGAAAGAAAATTGTAGTTTGTTTTTCCATTTTCGAAAAAAAAACACCTGAATCCATTAAGGATAGGTTATTAGCTCAACAGCATTGATACAGAAAAAAAATTATTTTTGCTCCTCATATATATATATATATATTCTCTCTCTCTCTCTCTCTCTCTCTCTCTCTCTCTCTCTCTCTCTCTCTCTCTCTCTCTCTCTCTCTCTCTCTCTCTCTC
>JAXCGZ010014730.1:5000-13545 GCA_037179515.1 Halocaridina rubra
AGAGTCACGACATCCAAAATGGCATTCAGTTCATAGTAGGTTGAGCTCGACGAAGTGGGTAGTCTATGGTCGATCCATGAATCATACAGCACAGGTGGCTCCACGGTGGGGTAAAACACGGCACATGCCGCCCTCCCATCTACTTTCACAGAACTATCATCGTAGACATGGTGCGTTGCAGACTGTCAGCGATAGTCTCCAAAGCTAACTGCTCCTGCAGGGGGGGGGGATAGACATCTTTCGAGGTCAGTGTAAATGTGACAGCGGGGAGGGGGGACATGTCAGGGTGGTAAATCTGGGACAGCCGCTTGCACGGGTAGGTTGATGTCAAGGCCACGGAGAATGTCACTCACCACCCTGACAAGGTTATGACCATCTGCTCGAAGTGGGAGCCTGGGTGCGTCTGGACCCAGTGACGTTCTCATGACAGCAGAGAAGTACGGAGCAGGATGAGGGTAGTGAAGACACTTAACAGTGAAATAGGACACATTGACAAAAATCCTCTCCACAAGAGGGGGCAAGTTGAGCTCCAACTGCATATTCACAATACGGGTAGGGAGAGAACATCCCAAGATAAATCTCATGACTCAATTCTGGAACTTTTCAAGAGGCTCGAGCACTGGTCTAGGAAGTTGACACAAGGCAGGGGACAGATAGTCGACCACTGACCGAAGGAGTAGGATGTAGAGGGTCCTCTCCACTGGGATGGAGACACCTGCAACATTGTTGGCAAGCCACTTGATAGGGGCAAAGCGGGGCTCCAAACGGTCAAGAAGGGGAATGGGAGAGGTAAGCCAAGAAGGAGTTTTGTAGATGTGGTGAGGGAGGACATGAGTGTGTATAGCATGACGTAGATTGGGCGATAGACAGACGATTAATCCACTCTGGTGACCCGTGAAGGGAGAAGATGATAGAGCTGGTGATCCTTTCAGTTACATCAGACTTTGCCTTGTTCCTGGTAACAAGGAACTCTAGACCAGTGGTGATTTTAATGGTGATTTGTATTTTGAATTAAGACAAGAATATTATATAGTCGAAAAAAATAACGTGTTTAATAATTTGTTTTAACTTACATACATACATACATATATATATATATATATATATATATATATATATATATATATATATATATATATATATATATATATATATATGTGTGTGATTACCTAATTGTGATTACCTAATTGTGTTTACGGGAAAGAGCCCAAAGCTCGTATCTTCCCGTCTCCTGATCGGTTCCATTTTTAGACTTAGTGATACTTATCATACCTGTCCTTAAAACTATGGATTGAGATAGCATTAACTACCTCCTCGCTTAGCGAATTCCAATTATCAACTACTCTTACACTGAAAAAGTATTTCCTTACATCCTGCAAACAAGTTTTCTTCCGAAGCTTCAAACTATGACCTCTAGTTCTAGAGCCAGCCATATCGAAATATCGATCCCTATCCACTCTATCATAACCATGAAGGAATTTAAAGACTGTCACCATATCCCCCCTTACTCTTCTAGCTTCGAGTGATGGCAAGTCTAATTCCCTCAGCCTCTCATCATAACCGAGATTGCGTATTTCTGGCACCAGTTTCGTGGCATGTCTTTGAACTTTTTCAAGCTTAGCTATGTGCTTTTTCAAGTGCGGATTCCAAAAGGGGGCTGCATATTCGAGTTTTGGCCTCACATAGGTTACATAAATATTTCTGAACATTTCCTTGTCCATGTGCCTGAAGGCTACCCTTACGTTTGATAAGAATGCATATGCTGCCCTTACTACGCCATTTATATGTATTTCTGGAGACAAATCTGCCAGTATGTTTACTCCTAGATCTCTCTCATTTTCTGTCTCTTGAAGTTGTACTCCAGCCACCGAGTAGTCAAGCTTGGGCCTTCTTGCACTTGTACCCATTCTCATTACCTTACATTTTGAGGTATTGAATTTCATTAGCCACTTTTCTGACCACTCATGCAGATTATTTAGATCCTCCTGAAGTTCTCTACCATTGTTCTCGTTTTTTACTTTCTTCACAATCTTTGCATCATCTGCAAACATATTCATGAATGAATTTACAGACTCTGGTAGGTCATTTACATATACAAGGAACAAAAGTGGCCCTAAAACTGAACCCTGTGGAACTCCACTACTAACTCTTCTCCATTCAGACACTGAGTGTCTTACTCTAACCCTCTGTTCCCTTCCTTCTAAGTAAGTTTTTATCCATTCCAAGACATTTCCACCTATTCTAGCCATTGCTTGCAGCTTCCTAATAAGTCTCCCATGTGGAACAGTGTCAAACGCTTTCTGGAAGTCTAGGAATATGCAATCTGCCCAGCCCTCTCTTTCCTGTAAGATTTGGCTTACCTCATCATAAAATTCTAATAAGTTTGTTACTGTTGATCTTCCTTCTCTGAAGCCATGTTGCCTCACAGACAAAAAGTTGAAGGATTCCAAGTGAAGAGAGATATGTTTCCTTAGTAGTTTCTCCATAAGTTTGCAAACTATGCTGGTCAAGCAAACTGGTCTATAGTTCAGAGCCGTATCCCTCCTTCCCTTTTTGAAGATAGGTATCACATTTGCTTGTTTCCAGCATCTTGGAATCTCCCCCGACTCCAGTGACTCCTTAAATATGATACTTAGTACCACTGATATTGTGTTTGCGCATTTTTTAAGCACATGAGGGGATATGTCATCAGGACCTGTAGCTTTATGAACATCTAAATCCATCAGCGCTTTGCATACCTCTGTGGCTGTAAGGTTGATGTTCTCTAGTACCGGCCCTTGAGCTTCTATCACTGCAATCTGAGGGGGTGGGGTATTTTCTACTGTAAATACTGACTGAAACTCCTTGTTCAATTCTTTGCAGATCTCTTCGTCCGTCTCAGTGATGCTTCCATCCGCTCTCTTTAGCCTTAAAACCTGTTCTTTTACCTTCAGTTTTCCTCTGATAAAGCTGTGGAAAAGCTTGGGATTTTCTTTAGCCTTCCTGGTGATGTCCCTCTCATAATCTCTCTCTGCCTCTCTCCTTTTACTTAGGTAGTCATTTCTTGCTCTTTTGTAGGTTTGCCAGGCATTTATGTTTTTTCTCCTCCTATACCTTTTCCAGCATTTGTCTCTCCACTCCTTAGCTCTTTTACACCCATTATCGAACCATTTCTCTCTGGCATGAATTACACCTACTTTGGTGACAGGTATGCAGCAATCTACTATCTTCCCATATTTCTCACAAAAGATGTCATACATTTCTTGTACAGATTTGTTGTAAAATAAGGATCTCCAGTCAATAACTGCAAAAAGCTCATTCATTTTGATGTAATCTCCTTTCGGATAGTTCCTCCTCATGTCCTCAGTGCCTCTACTCTCAGGAAGAATGTCTTCAATGATATACTCCATCAACAACACGCAGTGGTCACTCTTTCCAATTGGTGGTTCATACTCAATATTTTCAATATCCAACACATTATCTGTGAACACCAGATCAAGTAGTGATGGCTCATCCCCACCCCTGGCTCTTGTTGGTTCCATTACATGTTGGTGTAGGAAATTCCCTTGTACGCAATCTAGGAATCTTGCCCCAAATGAGTCCTCACCACTGTGTGGGTCAAGATTTATCCAATCTATCTCTTTATGATTAAAGTCTCCCATAATCAAAATCCTACATTTTTTCTCCCGCGCCATGTTAACAACTGAGTTTATGACTTCAATCGTACCTATATGACTTTCCTCATAAATTTCAAGCCTATTTTGGTTCCTTGGTGGGTTGTATACAACAGTTATTATAATGCTCTCTGACCCAGTATTTATGCGAGCAACAAGAAATTCCCTGAACTCACTTTCTATAGCCAAGTTTATTTCTTCAACTTGAATCCTCTCACTTATGAGCAGTGCTATCCCTCCACCAGTCCTCTCAAATCTTTCGACCCTTAGTATTCTGAAGCCCTTAGGAAAAACTGTGACACTGTTTATGTCCTCACTCAACTTAGTCTCTGTAATTGCTACTATATCTGCCTTACTGTTGTGAATCCTATCTTTTAATTCTACTGCCTTACCAGCTAATCCATCAGCATTTGTGTATAACAATCTTAATGAGGCCCCATCCCCTGATCTTCTGTCATTATCTTCTTTATCTCCCCTTTGTCTGGAAGTATTCTGTAACGAAAATTTTTCTTCTCTTCTTCATTTCTTTCATCATTTAACCTTCTTGCCTCTTGCAACAAGTTTTTGATCTTTCCCATCTCTTCCTGTGTTCTGTATCGTCTAATGAACACTTCTTTGCATTCTTGAAGGTCTTTTAGACTTTTTTTTCTCAACAATATTTCCCTACATGTCTCCCCTCTCTCAAAGGTTACTTTTGTTGGTCTCGGCTTTCCTTCCCTCGAATATTTACCTAGTTGGTGTATGTTTACAATATCCTCAGGACCACATACTACTCCAAGCTTTCTTATCAGGTCTACAACGTTAGCTTTATTTTCTTCAAGTCTCCCCTGCCATGTTGGCTCCTGGGATTCACTTATGCCTGAGATTACCACTGTCTTCTCCTTATCAAGTGCCTGTCTGATGAGTGGGTTAGCCCTTTCCATCACAACGTCTTTCATTTTTTCAATTACTGTCTCTTTATAGTCAACTGTTTGTATGTTTTCCAGTGCCACCACCTTTACAGCCTCTTTTACTGCCACATTCCCCTTTAGTGCATCAGCAAAGGACGTTTTCATGGCATCATTTTCCATATTCAGCTCCTGGAACTCTTTTCTGAACTGTTCAATGTTTTCCTTAATCTGAACATTCCAAGCAGCAATCTCGTCTCTCTCAGAAGAGAGCAGTGAACTAACATCTAATTCCTTTAGGTTGTCATCTAGCTGTTTGTTTTTATCTTCTTGTTTAGAAATTCTAGATTCTAGTTGACTCTTTTCCCCTTCCAGCTTCTTTATTCTTTTTTATAGTTCCTTTCTCTCCTGCCCTTGTGCTTTATTTGCTTCCTCCAAAGATCTTATTTGTTCTCTGAGTGTTTCATTCTCTTTCATTTCTCCATCCATATTCCGAATTTTATCATCAAGGCTTGTAACTATTTCCTCTAACTTCTTGATTCTCTGTTTAAGTCCTCTGATGACTACCCCTTCTCCCGACCCATGGGTGGGAGAGGTTTGGGACAGAGATGGCTTCATTTTTATGTTCTCCCTCTCACAGAATATAGAAAGAAGACGTGTATGTGTGTGCGTGCGTGTGTGTGTGTGTGTGCGTGTGTGTGTGTGTGTGTGTGTGTGTTTGTGCGTATGCGCGCACGGACATACACACACACCAATATATATATATATATATATATATATATATATATATATATATATATATATATATATATATATATATATATATATATATATATATATATATATGTATGTATATATATATATATATATATATATATATATATATATATATATATATATATATATATATATATATATATATATATATATATATATATATATATATATGTAGATATATATATATATATATATATATATATATATATATATATATATATATATATATATATATATATATATATATATATATATATATATATATATATATATATATTGGTGTGTTTTTGTTCGTGAGCGCATATTCACAAATACACACACACACACACACACACACACACACACACACACACACACACACACACACACACACACACACACACACATATATATATATATATATATATATATATATATATATATATATATATATATATATATATATATATATATATCGCATGACATCTGAAACAAATATCTACTCTTGTCTCATTTAGAGAGAGAAATGCATATAATGGAATGCAGCTGGAATTATGTGGGTAATATAGCTTGCACAATGCAGTTATGCAGTGGTAATTAACTCGGCTAATGTTGGCAACCGAAACATAATAATAATGGTACTTATTTGACTGATAATAGTGCATTTACGACGCTCTATGATGTAAACTTTCTAAATATATGCATTATTTCATTATGAGGTGCTTGGCTAGTTATATTATTATAATTCTTCAAACCCGTCAACCATTATTTTAAGAGCATGACAACAGAACTGGCCAAAAAATGGCTTAATTGGGCTTAGGAGCCAAGAAGACACACCACAAAGAGAAACAAAGATGGGGAATCTTGTGACTTGTCAGATGTGAAAGTGTAGTAAGATTTGTATAACGAATACCCCAGAATATTCGGTGTAGATGTAGGCATAAAGAGGAAGAACAGTAACTGAAGGAGGACGTAACATTGAGGTGGATGGACTTATGTCATTAGAGAAGGTTGAATCAGGAGAGTTATGAGTCCAAAAATGATATTACAGTTTGATGCTGTAACTGTAAAATATGAGTCAGCAGACATTTAATAAGGTTAATGGCAGCATATGCGTGCTGATCTGCTGTAATACAATTTCACAAAGGTGCAAAATGTATTTTAAGAATATTTTATCACAGTCAAATATATGAGTTGCTGTCCCTACACTTTTTGAAAAGTAGTATAATTTTATGTAAATAAATAAAATACTGTGTACTGGGGATCGGCGTATCGTCTTGGTTAAAGTGCTCGACTCACGATGTGACAAACCCGCGATCGAGCCCACAGCTGGGCGTAAAGAAGGGCATCCAGCCCTAGTTCCTTAGCACCTATCTATCTGTATCCACCCTATAATGGGGACTAGTAGTGACGCATAGAACAAGGTAAAATCCTGTGTACTATTTTGCAAGAAAAAAAAAGAGGAAAAATCTTCGCAGTCGTTGAATTCGTAATTAATCATAAATAATGAATGAGGGGAGGGGGGAGAAGTTGATGTTGAGGATTATATGGCTCCCGTAGATCTTCTCCCATATAATGAATATGACGATGACACCTTCATTAATAATATATGAAAAGAGACCCACTAAATCTGGCAGTTCTTTTTCCCCTCGGAAATGGGTAGTTAGTTGTTCACACACTCTGTGGGAAGATTGATTTATGTTGAACCTTTCATAATAAATGAATATAAACCTGATATATATATATATATATATATATATATATATATATATATATATATATATATATATATATATATATATATATATATATATATTTTAATTTCCATACGATAACGCTGTAGATGACATTTTTGCTCCTATCCTATCCTGGATAGAAGGGATTCTATCGCATTTGGGTAGAAGTTTTTTTTAACTTATTTAAATGTATTTTATTTTTTTTTATTAGTGTGACACTGGGACCAGCAAAGAGAGTTGCTCTCATAGGGCCCGGGTGACAAGAAGTTTAAGAAAAAGTAGTAGCCTAAGCACAAGGCAGAAGAGAGAAGAGAATGATAAAAAATAGACAGGCAGCAAGAATTATAGTGATGAAAAAGAAAGCAAAGAGATACAGAGATGGAAGTGTTGTGACTTTTCAGATGTGAGGAGATATTAAGAGATGTGTAACGATGGTGCCAGAATATGCCGTGTAGGCTACATGTGGGCATAAGGAAAAAAACCGTAACCGAAGGAAGTACTTAGCATCGATTTGCAGATGATTTGAGCAGATATTTTATTTTCCGTTTTTTAAAAGAGCTCATTTGAGTAGTACAGATACAAAATAATTAGGATATTGGTATTACTTCTTTCTGAATATAACAAATATTTTATAGAACCATTTGTAAGATATATTTCAGGTATGACAGAGGTGTGCATTAACACCGAATATGCTTCTGTAGAAGAGGAATGGTGAATATAACAGTATGAGACTATTGGCGTTTTGGAATTAATATTTATTACGATCTTGCCAGTGAGAGTTAAAGGTTGAAGGTTTCTGATGAAAAGCAGAGGCAAGGGATAGTAATAGCACAGATCCTGACTATATACCTACTCTTTACCTGGGACTCAAGCCCTCTCTCCAATCACGTGGACCCAGTGATCTCCAGGCACTGGCTGAATAATTAGGTAGACCTATAGGAAATCGCCGACATTCCAGTTAACTGCCCAGTTAAATCGGTAACGACATGAGAATTGTCTAAATAATTTGATGAATAAATATTTCATATCGCAGGATGCAATATGTTGGTTTATAAAAGCTCAAAAAATTTGCACAGCAGACTTTTTTTTTCAATATACCCACGATTGCTAAGATCAATATAAAGATAAAACCCGCAAGAACATACTTATTATTAGTGTGATGTCTTGCCCTATTTTACTTTCTGAAGATAATTAATTATAAAGCTCATGCAGAAAACAAATTAAAACTTAACATCAGAGAGTAGGAAAAGCAATATTTGTGACTTAAAATATAGTAGTTTATTATCAGAATAATCAGCGGTTTCAGTTAACAAATAAAATGCTTGATAACATTGTTTATTTTTTAAGAGAGATGAATAAATACACGATTCTCTTATTGTAATTACGTTTCAGAAGCTCCTCTTCAACATTTGTAGATAATTTGGTGATTTCCAGAATTTCTTGATAATTGGGTTTGAGAATAAGGAGACTCATTGAGGAACATTTAAACATAGCTGCATTTTTTTTTTTACGT
>JAXCGZ010014731.1:0-5000 GCA_037179515.1 Halocaridina rubra
ACGTATGGCTTTTATGATTATCCCCTTCTAATGACACCACTGCCGTATGAGTTTTGGACTTCCACTTGAACTCACACTTTATAAGATGACTGGGTTACTGACGTAGGGCTTTTCCTTCTACGTACATCTATATTTATAATTATGGTAGCGTGGTCACAAGTTAATAAATGCTAGTACCTGATGGGTACGTGGTTACAAGGTAAGAATGGACAAGCAGTAGTTCCTTTACTTGTATTTATTCTAGAGTACAACACATCCAATGACGCCTCAAATGCCCCTATGCCTCAAATGGCCCAATGGCCCAATGGCCCAATGGCCCAATGGCCCCCACCCTATGACTTTCACAGTCTATGATCTATTCGTGCCCCTGGCAATATCTAACTAAGTGTCTCTGCCCTGGGTGGCTCTTTAAATACCCCCAGGGGCAGGGCGTGGCTTAACATCCAATTCTCCAATGAAATCAGTCAGATCTAGTCCAGCAAATCAGAGCCAGGTTCAAAGTGGAATCCCTCCTACTTCCGGGGAGAAGTTATTGGGCATTTCTCCTGGGCAGGTTCCTTCGTACGAAACACAAGTTTATGTATGTTGTGGTTTAGGAAATGGCTAACTTCCTGTCCTTTCTCGCCCTTCTCGATGCCAGGTCCATAAGTCTCACGGTTCCGGTCATATATTTCCTTGGCACTTTCTACAAACATTGTAATAAAATATCCGTGCCCTCGACCAACCGTTTCCGCTCCGGAAGTCATACGACAGAATAGGAGGAGGAGGAGAAGAAGAAGAAGAAGAAGAAGAAGAAGAAGAAGAAGAAGAAGAAGAAGAAGAAGAAGAAGAAGAAGAAAAAAAAGAAGAAGAAAAAGAAGAAGAAGAAGAAGAAGAAGAAGAAGAAGAAGAAGAAGAAGAAGAAGAAGAAGAAGAAGAAGAAAGTTCCTTCATCATCCCTTGGTCTCCATTAAGACGATCCATCATCGTAAAATCTTAACCCCCTTTTTTTCCTTGCATCATAATATTTCATTATATGAAAACTCCTCCCATAACGCGAACGTTCATTATGACAGTCAAGCCATGGTTACCATGAAGAAGACGATGATGATGATGATGATAATGATGATGATGATGGTGAAAATAAACTCCAAAAGGCAAAAAAAAATATTTATATATATATAATTTTCATTATTTCACTATAATGATGATGATGATGACACTCATGATTATGGTGAGTAATAATCCAAACGGTACAGAATTACAATATTTATTATTCATTATAATGACGTCTAATTGACGATCATACGATTAAATAGTTATAGTAATTGCTATTTCATTACAATTATATATGATGATGATGGTGATGATGGGAAGAATGGTTATCATAATAATAATTATAACACTACTACTACTACTAATAATAATAATGATAATAATAATAATAATAATAATTCGCGTATAATCACTATGTAAATATAGTGATAAAGATAAATAAATTAATAAATTAGTAAATTAAAAACATAAATACAAATAAAGTTATAAAAATATAGGTAACCAATCTGCCAAGATAAACATAAACGATAAAAAAAATAATAATAATTGCATACACATCCAAGACGTTACCTTGCCAGAGCGCTCACAAGCAAATATTATCAATGCAAACAGTATTGCAAACATTCTCTCTCTATATCTATCTATCTATCTATCTATATATATATATATATATCTATCTATCTCAATATCTATATATCATTTATCTCTGTATCATTCAAAACTAGTATTAATAACCAGCTCAAATTGGAAACAGACGTGTGTAATTCAATTTTATCTCTCTCTCTCTCTCTCTCTCTCTCTCTCTCTCTCTCTCTCTCTCTCTCTCTCTCTCTCTCTCTCTCTCTCCATAGCCACGTGGTACAATACTACTCATTCTTCAAGGAAATGCCGTACGGCACATGTTTCGTATTTGGATCTAAAGGCATTACATGTATACATGTGCACAAAGAAGGTCTCTTAATTGCAATTTTTTTTTCTATTAAACCAATAATGGTACGTGTGAACACATACGCGCAAGCACGCCCTTTGATATACAAATATTTAATTTAAATCATATATGTGACCAAATTAATGTAAACCATTGATTACAGGTATAATGTATTTCACTCTTTATTGTACATGAAATAATTGCAAAGGGGGTTTTTATGCAGACTCTTTCTCTCACTAAGGCCGCTTGCACACCAAAGTGGCACGTCGCACGTGGCATGCCATGCGACGTGCCACGTTGGTGTGATAGCGGCCTAAGTGTTAGATATGCAATAAAGATGAACTGATATATATCAAAATGGAGAATACACTAAAAAAACAAACAAAAAAAAGTTGACGCACTCGACCAACGCAAAATTTCCAATCAGTACGCGCAAACGCATATACATAATGATATACATACACGCATATGTGAAACAAGTTATGATGGAAATGATGATGATGATGATGATAATAATAATAACAATAATAATAATAATAATAATGCTTAATTAGGAATTTAAATAAACTTAGAGTCACGCTCTATGCCTGGCTATTAGTTCACGTTATGTGGCTAGGTAATTAAGACTGGATGTTCTTCCTAACGCCCCACAGTGGTCTCGAACGCTGGTCTGTTTTCCCCGGATTCGAGCACGCTGACCACTCGGCTACCGTGGTCCACCAAAAATTAAATAAAATAAAACTAAATTAATTTTCTTTCCAGACTTAACCGGTTATACAGAAAAAAAACGAAAAATTTAAAAATATCTTTGAAAAAAATATATAATTAATGATTCAATATTTGTAGAACTCCAAAGCAATATAAAAGTTTGATAAAAAGTTTTAACGAGTTTCCGATTGGCTGTTTGCTGAAGTCATTACTTTATGTATACAAAATTCCAGCTACTGGGGGGAGCGAGCCAGCTCAAACAAGTGCCGATTCCAAGCCCGGATGAACGGAGAGGCTTTGTGTCAGGATGGGCATTATCCGGAAGTAAATCTCTGAGCCAAAACAAAGCTTTATTCTTCAAGTGACTTCAAGTGTGTGTGTGTATATATATATATATATATATATATATATATATATATATATATATATATATATATATGTGTGTGTGTGTGTGTGTGTGTGTGTGCGCGTGTGTCCGAAGAACAAAGATAGAAAATTAGACACATATATGTAAAAATTTTATAAACAGACAACTATAGTCTATTTTATTAGATAGATAGGAAAATAGACACATATTAAAAAATTGGGATAGAAAACTACACACACACAGGAAAAACACTGACAGAAAAATAGACTTATGTGTAAAGAATAGAGACATAAGAAGAAACAGTGATGAGTATCATCAACCTTTCAACTCTTACTAATGTCGTCTATTTTTTTTTTTTTTTGAATAGTCTAGCTTGAGTTTTTTTTTTTTTTGTCATTTGTGATAAATATTATGAATGTAAAAGTATATTATCAAGTTCAGCTCCATAATGTGTCTATGGAAAGTAGGGAGCAACAGGGTCTTCCGAAGTGGCAGCATATGTCAAGTCAACAACTTGAAAGAATATATAAATATAAGTGTAAAGGAGACATTGGTGAAACAGTATCTTAGCATACACGAGATCAGTAATAATAATAATAATAATAATAATCCTTTATTCCAATGTACATTGGGTATTTAAATAAGATACATATATATTCCAGATAGACATCTGTGGTGTACGATATAGACATACTAAAACAAACAAATCATAAAGATGAGTGTACCATTAAAATTTACAAGTAAAATCTTCCTTTAAGAGCAACTTCTTAAGATTATATTTAAAAGTATACACTGAACCAGCATTTTTTAGTTCTCTGGGAAGCTGATTATATAAATGAGGTCCACGAATGTTTATATCTCTTGAGCCAATATCAGTTTTAGACCTTCGTACTAATAAATCTTCCCCTTGACGGGTAGTTAACCCGGTAACTGAGCTTACTGTAGAAAAATTATACAAGCAATCAGGAATATTGTTTCTTAGTATATTAAAAACAAAGGTACATATATCAAAAACATATTTATCTCTAATCTTTATCCATTCTAGATCTTTTAAAACAGGAGAGATGTGCTCGTATTTTCTTACATTGCCAACAGCCACTCGTGCTGCAAAGTTTTGTAACTTTTGTATTCTTTGTAATTGAGTCTTATTGGTACATCCCCAAACTTTGAGACAGTAATTAATTAAACTCATAGCTAAGGACTGGACAATTATTATACGAGTTGATGTTTCAAATGAGTCTTTTACCCTATTTAGATATATTAGAGTACCCATTACTTTTTTATAAATTTCATCTATATGCATTTCAAAATTCATGTAACGGTCAAAATAGACACCTAGGTTCTTTACCGAGTTCATTGGCTTAATGATATTACCGTTAAAATTTATATGAAGATTGTCATCAACTTCTGATAATAATTGTCTGGATCCGATAAGAATAGATTGGGTTTTAGTTTCATTAAGTAACAGACCATTTTTTAGAAAGTAACGTTTAGCCATATACAAAATTTCTTCTGCTCTACGAATAATATTTTCTAAATCATTAATTTCTCCTTCAATTAAGATTTGAGTATCGTCAGCATATTGAATGACATAACAGTTAGGTAAATATTTTACTAGATCGTTTACATATATTAGAAAAAGTATAGGTCCTAGGATCGATCCCTGAGGGACCCCAAACAATACCTTCTTGCGACTTGAGACTACATCTTTTATTCTGACTGACTGGTAGCGGTTTTTTAAATAGTTCTCGAACCAGCTTGGGTCAATGTTCATTTTTTTGCATTTTTCTAATAGAGTGGTATGGTGTACACTATCAAAAGCTTTAGAAAGATCGAGTAGTAGTAGCAATGATATTTTCTTATTATCTATATTTTTGTATATTTCATCTGATATTTTCAATAAGGCAGTTTCAGTTGATAATTTTGGCCTGAAACCGTGTTGACTTTTTGCAATAAGTTTAT
>JAXCGZ010014731.1:10000-13518 GCA_037179515.1 Halocaridina rubra
TTTTCCTGATTTATTCGAAACTATAAACAATTTACTATCAATATAAAAAAATAAGTTTTTTTTGACGCAGTACATATTCTTCCCCAGTTTTTTTTAATATCATATATAAAAAAAAAATAATCCTCATCTAATTGTGAACATAAAATAATTTATTAAACAATATTTCCCTTCATCTCTATTCGAAGTAAGGGTATACACTCAGGGTAACGATTACATCTGCCAAAACAAGTCCTTTGTAAGAAGGCAACGTCCTAGCCCTTAGTAGAAAAGGGAGTTCGTGACGTAAAACCGAATCCATCAATCTATTCGAAGTACGAAACAATTCTTAACAAAGGAAGAAAAATTTTTTTCTCTGCTTATTTCATCTATTTATTTTTTATTATTAGCCATTATTTATATATATCATCCTCTTCATCTTAGGTATATTATTATTATTATTATTATTATTATTATTATTATTATTTCTGGTTCATATATGAAGAATATATTTAACATGTTTATTTGTTGTTTCTTTACATATAATTGTACATATTAAGTTTACCGAAACAATATAAACAATCGTTTTATCCGATCAATGACAGAAGAAACCCCAAATGTAATTTTAGATGCTTGATGTGGGGTTGAGGCAAATGGTTAAGGTAAGGTTAATGTGCTTTTGGACTCAATATTAAATCCAGGACCCAAACATGACATCGGTGCCTAATCTGGGACTGATCTATATATATATATATATATATATATATATATATATATATATATATATATATATATATATATATATATATATATATATATATATCTGTCGATCAATTATTATTTTTTCCGAATCATCAGTTGATACTAGCAATAAAACTATATTAAATTCATATTTAATTTAATTTAAGAAACAACCAAAAATGTCTTCTTAGGGAATCCGAGCTTTCTAAGGATATTCCAACGGGCAAAACAAGAAGACAATAACATCTTTACAAACAAACAAAAAGTCTTCTGGCAACAATTTTATGGCGATCATAAAAAAAAAAGTTAAAAGTTTACAAGTGGTACAACAACATTTACAATTACAAAAGGGACATGGAATAATAAAACTAAAGACATATAGAAATAAAGAAATGAATAAATAAATTGTCTGTGCTACGAAAAGGCGAAGATTAACGCTGTTTTGAATTTGAATGAAGCGCGGGAGAGAGAGTCAAGGTCAAAAGTTGACCAATTGGGAATCAGGGAGGGTAGCCAACTTCGCTGCCTAACGTACGATAATTTATAGCCCACATTAAAACAAACGCAGTTTACGTAAAACGCACTGAAAGTAACGTAAAATCAACGTTATTTAAGAAAAGTAAAACAAATAATAACCATTACATCTGTCAAATAATGAGATATACTCGAATATAGCAGAATCAAGAAAACAACAATTGTAATAGTACCAGATGCACGATATACAATACCCCTTTCTTAAATCGAACGCAAATTACATTACAAAGATAAAACATAAAGTAAACGAAACGTTATATGTAAAATATAATGCATACTAAAACTTATTCATGAGAAATAAGCACACACACACACACACAAGGAAAAAATAAACAAAACAGCAACTGCATGCTTGCCAGACGCACGAGACTAACTGACCCTTACAAAACAACGCAATTTACGCTAAAACACAGAACTTAGCGTAAAATCAACATTACATACCAAAAAACAAGACATACTAAAGGTTAAATCTGAGATATAAAAATACATGACTGAAAAATAACAGAATTATTCGATAAAAATGCAGGTGTAATCTCAGAGCTGTTCCATGGGGGATACCAACAGCTCACGTGTTTCCTTACTCATTTTCTTTTTCTTTTTCTTAATTCTGCCATCGTCTCCTCTCTCGATGTGCAACACCTGTCCTTTATTAGGAATCTATGCAAATGATTCTACGAAGAAGACTGAGCCCCTACGAACGATAAATTACACACATATCAATTAGGAAAAAGAACGAAGACGTATAATTCACGTTCACATTTGTATTAAGATAAATGCCATCAAGTTCAAAGTCACTACGAGGTCACGTTGCATTCTGCTGCTGCTGCTGTTGCTTTTCTGACCTTGGAATTAGTCGCTTGGTATGCATACCCCCCAATGGGGACCCCATCCAAACCGGTACCCTCCCAATATACACAACAGACTCCACTCTTATACTCACATAATACCTATACCAGAAACCCTTTTAGGAATAAAAATAAATAATATATAAATAGAAAAAATAAACAGCGATATTTGCGACGTGAGTTTTTGTTCTTATGTTCATCAGAGGCTCAAACTCTGAGAATAAGTTATACAGAAACACATAATGATAATAATAATAATAATAATAATAACAACAGCAATAATAATAATAATAATAATAATAATAATAATAATAATAATAATAATAATAATAATAATAACAATAACAGAAATAATAATGATAATAATAATAATAATAATAATAATAATAACAATAATAATAATAACAACAACAACAACAGCAATAATAATAATAATAATAATAATAATAATAATAACAATAATAATAATAAAAATAATAATAATAATAATAATAATGATAATAATAATAATAACGACAACAGCAATAATAATAATAATAATAATAATAATAATAATAATAATAACAATAATAATAATAATAACAATAATAATAATAATAACAATAATAATAATAATAATAATAATAATAATAATAATAATAATAATAATAATGGTGTTTTGAAGCTTCAGGCGTAGACGCAACAATTATGCATTAAATTCAAATACGGCTTGCGAGCAATAACTATAAATAAACTTATACTTCACCATAATATATATATATATATATAATATATATATATATATATATATATATATATATATATATATATATATATATATATATATATATATATATAGGGTGTCAAAAAATTATCTGTACAACTTCTGTCTGTTTTTAATTGTCAATCACCAAGTATAAAAATTCTGTTGTTATGTCAATTTTGGGAGAAAAATATTATTTTTTTTTCTGTATTTATTTTCATTTTAGTTAGTACCAACCCTTTGTTTATTTGCTTGTTTTTTTTTTTTTTTTTTGACCCAACTGTTTGCACCAAAATTGACGATTCCATTTTCTTTTTCAGATAATCGAATTTAATTAAGAACAACCTTACGAGCTTGGTACAAGAAGTCAAATCTTTTTAGCTAGCCAGATCTGACAGGAGACCTCATGATTTCTTACTTTGGTGGAAGAGATCTACTGGGTGCTTGATTACATTTCAATGTACATTCAAAACATTGTGTTCTCTTATGCATTCATTATACAGGGTGTCCACAAAGTCTGGGTACATAGGAAATTTCACTATGAAGACCTATTCAATCGAGTTCACCTGAATTTTGTAAAGCGCATCAAATTATGTATTGAAAATGATGGAAATCATATTGAAAATATTATTTATTAACATTAGATTTAAATAAAATTGTTTTGTTTTAAAAGTATGCGT
>JAXCGZ010014732.1:0-13488 GCA_037179515.1 Halocaridina rubra
CTGTCAGATGTGAAGGTATTATAAAAGATGTGTAATAAATATCCAGCTCTCTACTTGGTTTTAATATACCTCTGCATTACTTTCATGATGTCTATTCTAAAAATTCTCCTTAGATATTATTATTATAATTTTTTTTTTTACAATAATTTTTCTCTGATGATGATTGTAGAGATTATTATTATTATTATGTTATTATTATTATTATTATTATTATTATTATTATTATTACGAATTTGTAATTAAACCATTATTTTTACAATAAATAATGTAGTTTTGGTTGAATGAACAAGAGTTAATTAAAGATTTTTTTCTCTCTCTCTCTCTCTCTCTCTCTCCTCTCTCTCTCTCTCTCTCTCTCTCTCTCTCTCTCTCTCTCTCTCTCTCTCTCTCTCTCTCTCTTCTCTCCTCTCTCTCTCTCTCTCTCTCTCTCTCTCTCTCTCTCTCTCTCCAACATTCTATTCTACCCGACCCCCCACACTCTTTGTCCCAGCCAACTAGGGAGGGGCACTGTACGCAGTTATTAAAGTAAATAAACCAACAGATGTACAAACAGTGACAAGCCCTTAATAATAATAATAATAATAATAATAATGATAATAATCTCCACAATCATCATCGAAGGAAAATTATTGTTGCCAATAATAATAATAATAATAATAATAATAATAATATTGATAATAATAATAATAATAAGATCTAAGGAGAATTATTGGAATAGACATCATGAAAGTAATGCAGAGGTATATTAAAACCCAGCAGAGAGCTGGATATTCATTACACATCTTTTATAATCCCTTCACATCTGACATGTCATTACACTCTCCATCTCTGTTTCTCTTTACAGCTTGATAAAGGCTGTTTTATTTTATCATTCTTTGGCCCATCCTGGTTTTACAATAATCTTAAAAAAAAAATTTTTTTTTTTTAATTTAAATTTTTCTTATTTATTTATTTATTTATTTACTTATTTTTTTAAATTCGTGATAGGTGAACCGCGATATAGCGAGAGATTACTGTGTGTATATATATATATATATATATATATATATATATATATATATATATATATATATATATATATATATATATATATATATATATATATATATATATATGTAGTCGCCGTGGCTCAGTCGGTAGCGTCTCTGACTCTGAGGCGTCAGGTCGAAGGTTCGCGCCCCGTCACGGTCTGAGGTTAGCAAAGGCATGCACTCAGCGTAAGGATTACATCTGCCAAAACAAGTCCTTCGCAAGAAGGCAACCGTCCTAGCCCTTGGTTGATAAGGGAGTCCGTGACGTAAAACCGGAATATATATATATATATATATATATATATATATATATATATATATATATATATATATATATATATATATATATATATATATATATACACAGTGTTGCCTCACTTATCGCGGTAGTTCTGTTCCGGGACCCTGCGTGAACCAGGAAATCCGCGAAGTAGGATCCGCCTATATGCACGTAGATATTTTAATATATTTTTACGTTTACACTGTATAAACCCTCCCTGCACTGTTAAAAAAACACCCTTTACATTATAAATAACAGCAAGCAACGTAAATCTTTATGAAAGTGATAGACAAAATTACGGTGAATGAGTTGATAATTACGTGACATACATACTTATTTACAATTATTTTTTCGTTTACGTACTGTATAAACCCTCCCTGCACTGTTAAAAAAACACCCTTTATATTATAAATAACAGCAAGCAACGTAAATTTTTATGAAAGTGATAGATAAAATTACGGTGAATGAGGTGATAATGACGTGACATACATACTCATTTACAATTATTTTTTCGTTTATGTACTGTATAAACCCTCCCTGCACTGTTAAAAAAACACCCTTTACATTATAAATAACATCAAGCAACATAAATTTTTATGAAAGTGATAGATAAAATTACGGTGAATGAGGTGATAATGACGTGATATACATACTCATGTACAATTATTTTTTCGTTTACGTACTGTATAAACCCTCCCTGCACTGTTAAAAAACACCCTTTACATTATAAATAACAGCAAGCAACGTAAATTTTTATGAAAGTGATAGATAAAATTACGGTGAATGGGGTGATAATGACGTGACATACATACTCATTTACAATTATTTTTCCGTTTACGTACTGTATAAACCCTCCCTGCAGTGTTAAAAAAACACCCTTTACATTATAAATAACAGCAAGCAACGTAAATTTTTATGAAAGTGATAGTTAAAATTACGGTGAATGAGGTGATAATGACTTGACATACATACCCATTTACAATTATTTTTTCGTTTACGTACTGTATAAACCCTCCCTGCACTGTTAAAAAAACACCCTTTACATTATAAATAACAGCAAGCAACGTAAATTTTTAAGGAAGTGATAGATAAAATTACGATGAATGAGGTGATGATGACGTGACACATACTCATTTCCAATTATGTTTTGTTTACGAACTGTATAAACCCTCCCTGCACTGTTAAAAAAACACCCTTTACATTATAAATAACAGCACCCAACGTAAATTTCAATAAAAAAATGAAAATACTGAAAAAAATATTTCAATATTTTAATATTTTTGCATCTACCCATAAAATAAAATAATGATTTATCAAAAAAAAAAAACGCGATAGAGTGAGAACGCGAACCAAGAAGCGCGAATAACCGGGGTAACACTGTATATATATACATACAGTGATCCCCCCTTATCGCGGTAGTTCGGTTCCTGACCCGGCGCGAGACAGGAGAACCGCAAAGTAGGATAGGCCTATATGTACATAGATATTTTAATTTATTTTTACTTTTACACTGTATAAACCCTTCCTGTACTGTTAACAAACCACCCTTTTCTTCATAAATAACAGCATGCAACGTAAATTTATATGAAAGTGATAGATAAAATTATGGTGAATGAAGTGGTAATGACATGACATACTCATGTACATAAGTATTTTACAATTATTTTTGCCCCCCCAAAAAACGTGGTACAGTGAAAACGCAATCCAGCGGGGGATCAATGTATATATATATATATATATATATATATATATATATATATATATATATATATATATATATATATATATATATATATATATATATATATATATATATATATATATATATATATATATATATATATATATGTGTGTGTGTGTGTGTGTGTGTGTGTGTGTGTATGTATGGATGGATATGATTACCTAGTTGTGTTTACGGGAAAGAACCCAAAGCTCGTATCTTCCCGTCTCCAGATCTGTTCCACTTTGTACTTAAATCTATGGATTGAGATAGCATTAACTACCTTCTTGCTTAGCAAATTTCAATTATCAACTACTCTTACACTGAAAAAGTATTTCCTTACATCCTGCAAAGATGTTTTCTTACGAAGCTTCAAACTATGACCTCTAGTTCTAGAGCCAGCCATATCAAAATATTCCAATTATCAACTACTCTTACACTGAAAAAGTATTTCTTTACATCCTGCAAAGATGTTTTCTTGCGAAGCTTCAAACTATGACCTCTAGTTCTAGAGCCAGCCATATCAAAATATCGATCCCTATCCACTCTATCATAACCATGAAGGAATTTAAAGACTGTCACCATATCCCCCCTCAGTCTTCTAGCTTGTGTGTATATATATATATATATATATATATATATATATATATATATATATATATATATATATATATATATATGTGTGTATACACCTAATTCTCAGAATAATGCCTAGATAGGTTCTCAGAAGTGTCGGGTAAATGGTAAATCGCATGAAAAAACTAGTCATTTTCCATAGGAAACAATGAGAAAGGGCATAGATACGTTCCAAATCTTACATAGACACACCATGCCAAAGATATAAGATAAGTAAAAAACATATTTTAATACTACATAGCAAAGCAGAAAGCCCTGTATCTATTTTTAAGAGTATACAAAAGATATTTATATTCACTTTACAGCTAGACATTAACATACATTACTGTACTGTACTCTATTATGCAGTGGGCAACAGTCATACAGTACACTGGGACATGCATGGTGGCCGTGAGCAAGTAACTTATGCAGTAGAAGAGGAGGAGGATGCAGGAGAATGAACCTCTCTCTGCAAATGTAAACAAAGATAAAATAAAAATTATAAATCAAAGCAAGACTGAAAAACGAAAAATAAAATTAAATATGCAATGCCTAAATCTACCATATGACAGATTAAAAAAACTTAATCTACATTCTTTAGAGAGGCGCAGAGTTAGGGGGGATATGATTGAGGTGTATAAGTGGTTTAAAGGGATTAACAAGGGTGATATTAATAAAGTTTTAAATATTCATGATCAAACCAGAACTCGTAATGGGTAATGGATTTAAGCTTGATAAATTTAGGTTCAGAAGGGAAATTTGTGAAAATTGGCTTGATAATACTGTAGAGTATTCCTAGTAGGATAATAAATACCAATACCTTAGACATTTTCAAATGTAGATTAGATAGACATATGCCAGAGGTAGGGTGGGTGTATATATAATGTATAATGATGATGATCTTTTCTTATAGTAATCCTCTTTGTACTTGTGGAAGAAGCGTCTGCGGGTGCTTATTTACTATTTAAAAAAAAAAATATTTATTTATTTATTTATTTTATTTTATTTTATTTATTTATTTTTTTTTTTTTGGTGGGGGGGGGGGCGTTATTCGTGAAATTCGAATTTTTTACTACTATTTTTTTGGGGCGTTATTGCAATTTCGCGGGGGGAAAATCGGGCATAAAAGGAACAAGGTGTATATATATATATATATATATATATATATATATATATATATATATATATATATATATATATATATATATATATATATATATATATATATATATATATATTTAATTACTATTATTAAGAATCTCTTGTTAATACAATTTAGCCAAGTATGGACTTTATAATTCCTTTATGTGGGGATTACCGACTAACCCCAGCTGGCATTTAAGATTGATATCTATTAATCCCATGTATAGGACCCCTGGGCTGGTCTTTTGTCTCTTTCTTTTCAAGTGTTCTTCTGTTTTGCTAGTTGTGTCTCATGCCATTGTACTCTGAGAAGGTAACCAGTTTAGGTCACGAAATTAAGAAGCACTTCTTATATATATATTTTCGTTGTTTTATTTAATGGACTTTTCCTGCCACTTTAGACTGTACGTTTACAGTTCAGTGTTATTAATATATATATATATATATATATATATATATATATATATATATATATATATATATATATATATATATATATATATATATATATATATATATATATATATATATATATATACATACAGTAATCCCTCGCTCTATCACGGTTCACCTATCGCGGATTCACTGTATAGCGGATATATATATATATATATATATATATATATATATATATATATATATATATATATATATATATATATATATATATATATATATATATATATATATATATATATATATATATATATATATATATATATATATATATATATATATATATATATATATATGTAGGATAGTTAACTGATATATGATTTGCTATCCCATCTAATGACACCAATTTGTAAGATAGTGTCCCTCCGAGTGTCACCAATTTGTAGGATGACTGGGTTATCCCACCGCTGCCACCAAATTTGTAGGATAGTTTACTGATGTATGATTTGTTATCCCATCTGAATTCACCAATTTGTAAGATGACTGGGTTATCTCACTGCTTGTCACCCGTTTTGTAGTATAGTGGGGTTACTGTTCCACCTGATGACACCAAATATGTCGTGAGATTTCTATTTTATAATTATGGTAGCGTGGTTGGTGAAAAACATCTTCTTTATATTGCTTTATTCTTATTTAACATCTATGTACTCAGAGTTCCTATTACTACAGTTCCTGTCACAACTAATTCCTGATTCCCACCCCAAAAGGGGGAGGCTAACTAAGCTGTACTGTGTTAAGTCTGCTGCTGGCAAGGCCCGGTCTCTAACTAACTGTGCCTGCCCTGGGTAGTTCTTGAAATACCCCAAGGGCAGGGCGTGGCTTGACATCCAGTCCTGCCAATGAACTCAAGTGAAATCCAGTCCTGCAAATCAACTCCAGGTTCGAAGTGGAATTCCGCCTATTTTGGGGAGGAGCTATTTCAACAAGCCTATTGCAAAGGAGTGGGTGGCAATTGTCTATTGCCATTGGGTATCTCCTCCGGGCATGTACTTCTATTTAGGTCAAATGTTCATGTGTGGTATTGGGAATAGAGGACTTGTTGATATCTCACACCCTCTTGAGGTACTTGACGCCATGTGCCGAGTCCCATGGGACCAGCCATATATCTTCGTGACCCTTTTAATATTGGCCTTATCCCAGCAAAACACTGGAGAGAGTGTTCAATGTCCCCTTTGACCTCTAGCAAGACTTCAGTCATGCGACATCCCTCCCCACTACACTGAAATATCTCTTATTTCAGTTTCATCATCCTAACTAACATTTGTTTACAATAAAAACGGGGCCAAATTATTTAAGCTATTATCTATGAAATCCTATTTCTATGAACTCTAAACAGATTACACGAACATAGCATATATATATTAATGATTTTTTTTTTTCCTTTAAAGTAAATCTACAGACAACTAGAGCATGCAGAGTCTATTTCCTTGTTGGAAATCTTTAATACAAACATATTCTTATATTTAAACAAAAATAACCTTAATCAGTATAATTTCAGTGTGTAACTAATATCAAACATTAATTAAGATCAAAAGTCAGTTTAGATCATAACGTTAATTCATTTACTTCTCTCGTTTCTTCAAAAGACAAAATTTGGTTAGTTACAGTAAAAGTATGAATCATGTAGAACATTAGCAAACAAAAATGCTATAGACCATAACACCAATGGTAATTTCTATAAGAAACCTTATCTTATAATTTCTACTCCTATTGTTACTATGGGCATTGATTTGTCTTAAAATTAAGCCATAAAAACTACTCCTGAAACAAAACATTTGTTACTGTGAGTAAAGTCATTCACTATTTCAATATGCAATTACTATTCAGAGACCAACTAACATGAGAACTTAATGGACACAAAGATTAAATCATAAGTCAAACAATAATAATGCTGAAGCAAAACAAAGATAGTATTCAGGTAGAAAAACACCTTATTACTATTGGTGCAAATCATACAATTTATCAATGGCATTTATTAAAAAAATTATATCTAAGGGAGACTCTGAGTTTTCGCTTAAAATTATCTTAAAGCTAGTAAAACAAATAAAAAATAAATGGTCTTTTAGCACAGTGGTCAAAGACAGTGGGGACCTTTTCTTTCCCATTTTTTTTTTCAGTTCTAATACGTGGGTAGTTTTAATTAACTAATAAGGGATTTTCCATACCCTTCCTCTCTCTTCACCAAAGTTTGGACATGTATAGGGATTCCCTTTTCTTTCTGTTTGGATCCCATCAATGCGTTTACCTGGCTTCTAAAGGTATTATTAAGATATTTTAAAAGACTTTTTTTTTTCTTTCCTTCACTACAGTTAGGACATGTATGGGAATTACCCCTTTTTTTCTGGGATTTCATCAATTCGTTTACATGGCTTTTAAAGTGTTATGGATTCCCTTTTCTTTCTGTTTGGATCCCATCAATGCGTTTACGTGGCTTCTAAAGGTATTATTAAGATATTTTAAAAGACTTCTTTTTTTTCTTTCCTTCACTACAGTTAGGACATGTATGGGAATTACCCCTTTTTTCTGGGATTTCATCAATTCGTTTACATGGCTTTTAAAGTGTTATTAAAATGTTAAAGACTTTTTTTTTTTCTTTCCCTTGCTCATGAAATTCTTGCTAGGCGTTATTCAACGGTATCCGTGTGTCCTCTCCTTTTCACTCCCCCGCCGTCTTCACTGCAGGCCCAGGTTCGTACACTACCACATATTATCTTCTTTCTGAGATAGGCAAGACAAAGAGGAAGCGATCGATGCATCTTCCGAACCCCTCCAGCCTGGCTTTTTCGTCCTACCTTCGGGCCGATCTGTACTAAGACCACCCTTGTAGGAGACCTGCAACGTCACAGCGATTCTCTTCAGTACTGCATACACACGTACCTTCGAAGCAGACCTCGGGATGAAAATTTGAACCTATGTCATACTACAGTTGTAAGAAAGGTTCCCTATGACTTCGGGGTACCAACAATGGCCATACGTTGGTAATCTGAGGCTATACTTTGCCTCCCCTGCAACTGCAAGTGATTGCAATCTCCATTCAATGGGCAACAGGGACTTGTTTGAGAGAGAACAAAATCTAAAGACTTTTAGAACTTGCAGGTCGGGGCTGCCTAGGAATAGGGTGGTGATGGAAGGTATGTGTCTACACAACTAGGTTATTATTCCAAGATACTTAGGACTTAGCTGAGAAACTGATACATAACATTACTATACTATAGACATAAAAAAGAGCAATCATTAAATGCTGAGAAAAGCCACTAAAGAAATATTCTTATTAGCAGTGGCTACAGTAATATCAAGCATAAATTCAAATAAAAAATACAAATCATCAGGTTACTGCTGATTGCATTTCAAAAATAATAATTAGCAACAGGCCATTGAGAGATAGCAACAATATCAGTCAACATAATAATAACATTACTAATAATCATGATCAAAATAAGAATAATAAAAAAAAAAAAAAATACTAAATCTGGAATAGCAATATATATACAATGGAGACTGGCATTCAGAAGTAAGAACAGAGTTCTATACTTATATTTCATAGTAATGCTCATTCTACACAGTCTCTTTTACTATTCAAATTCTTGCTGTCATAACATGAATATATATAGAGCATAAGTGGCAACTTGCTGGTGCCACAATTTGTCAATGGGAGTTTTGTCTATTCTCTAAACAGTTGCGATATGTGGCGAAAGTATTTATGCAAAAGTCGGTACTACCGATGTCTTATCAGTATAAAGCAATAACAGCTTGCAACAATTTATCAACTAAATAAAATGTAGGCACAATTATTGCCTAGCTTCGCTGGAAATAAAAAAACAAAAACAATGACAGCAACATTCTTTTAGCATCGGAAGAAGCTTATGTCAGTCTCTAAGTAGAGTGAAAGGTAGGAGAGAGAGAGACGAGGCGACCTTGAAATACGTCGCGGTAACCACCCCATGTTCAGGCGAGACGGGCTTCCTTCCTTTAAATGTACTAAAAATAAAAAATTGTCGCAGAGTATCTCTAATAATAAAAGAATAAATAAACAAATGAAAGTGAACAAACGTGAGGAATGACTATTAATAGAGTTTTACGTTTAATGTCAGAGGGCTATTCTTATTCCCCATTAACAAAAAACAAAAGCAAAAGAACTTAGTGTACAACTGCAGAAACGTCGAAGCATAAATCCATTCCTCTCTGTTTAATATTGCTAAGGACTTTACTGTAATAGCATACACATCCTTGTCTATAATGATAATCTTTTTCTTGCTATAAATCAGAGGGTTGAGTCGAAGCACACACTCTCTAAAAGGCAACATATCTCTGATGAAATGAAAGCAAAATATTAAAATCATATGTGACAATATCTCTACTACTATCAACAAAAGTACAAATATCTTTTTCTTGACACCTTCTTAAAAGGACTTAAGTATCATTAATTTTAAATTTAAAACTCAACATATAATCTCTGAGAATCTCAATTATATTAATTAGCTCAAATGTAATTATAAATTCACAACAATAATAGAGATTAACAATAATTATCTCTAGATAATTGTTTTCAAAACTCTTTAATTATAATAATATCAAAGGGATAAAGATATTAAAGATTTTTTTCTTCCCACACAAAAAGAACTATAAGACAAAAACAGGAATCTAAAAAAATATAAAAAGTCTGTCTCTGTGTATGCAATAATAAAAACAAAAAGTATATTTCATTAGCAACAGTAAAGAATGCATTTTGCTTAAGTTTCAAAATCTCGTAAGGAGTTGTACATGAACAATCCAAACAGAAAATATATATATTCTTTTACTATCTCGAATTTAACTTATTTAAATTACTAAACAACAGAATTTCCTCCAGAACAGGGAGAAGTTCGACATATAAATGTTCTGTCTGTTTGCTTTTACGGGGGTGCGCATGTGGGCGCTGTTTTCTCCCCTGTTCTTTTGGCTTCTGGATCAACTTCTGCTCTCTCAAATACGGGAAACGGCTGTGTAACATTCTTGTTGTCATTTCGTGTCAGCTCTCACTCTTTCTTTATGACCAAGCTGAAATAAGTTTGATAAACATTATCATGGCTAAAACTCGCAAAGTTTTATTTTATCAATCTAACATATCTCTTCAGACAAATAATGTATATACTGCAGCTAGCAAAGAAAATAAAGAATCATTCATAGATTCACGTCCTTTATCACGTAATATCTATCTTGGAACTCTCGGAAATCGAATAATAATCTCATTGGCGGAGTAGGGGACAAAACAAAAATAAAACAAACTTGGCATCTCAACCATATCTGGGCAGGTGGAGAATCATTTTCTCAAAAATATCCCTCAATAGATATTGCCACAGCGCATCACCTCCCATAAAAATACTCTGATATGGCATGCAGAAGGACCTGGCGGAGCAGGGGAACGATCCTCGCCGACTCCCCAATCGTGCTTCCTAACGGTGCTTTCCGCGATTTCACCCCCTAGAGCAACCCCCTATTATACCCCCAGTCATTCATACTCATTCGCTATCACATTCGCTATATCACTTTCAAGACAATCATCCCCTTTCTGTAAAATTCCCTTTTATTTACAACGCGTTGGTTTCCCTTTCCCGATCTCTCTGAAGGAGAGTAAAGGTGAAATCTCGGTTGGGCCGCGCGGTCACAAGACTGCCTCACCAGTCCTAGGTCCCATTTTAACGAACAAACAAACAAACATTCTACTCCCTTGAAGCTACGTTAGGGTGACACTGAAAAACCTTCCCTATTCTAGGACAGCACAAATTCCTCTAATTTACTCTTACTGTCGCCTGCATAGCGCGAAATTAAAAAAAAAACTCATCTCTAAATAATATCACAAAGTTTCTTATTCTTCAAAAAGGCATGCCACACACGTATCGTAATATTAATTCCCCATCATAACAACATTAAAAGAACGATCTGTCATTTATGTCTTTCTTTTGCTAAAACATTACTCCCGCGGAGAAAAAAAAAAAAAAAAAGAAAGAACCTTGAAAACTGGCGCAATCTTAACACTCGACTTCTTACGCTTTAAGAAATTTATATAAAAATGATTTTACACTTACATTATTTTTTTTCAAATTAAAATCAATACATTTGCGTTCTTAAAATTCAATTTAGGCATTAATACAAATAAATGGAACATACTTCCAACGCAATTTCTTTATATTACTCAAATTATAACAAAAATAGAGTTTATTACTGCTTATAGCTATTAGTACAAATTATCCATGTTAGTAATGGGTACATAAGTTCTACTTTTATCAACTTATTAGGCGCCACACCCCTCATAGGCGGGTTGGCTGAGTCAAAGAATAACTACAAAATAAAATGGCGGCATCCACCGACCTCAATTTCTTTTAATAATTGTCCCATTACTCACTGGATACAGATCACAAGTACTTAGCTGTTTTAAGGAGGTGGTCCTGAGAAACTTCATGGCAGAAGGCAAGGAAGGAGGGGGTTCTTCTTTCTGGGCGCGGGAGGTTCCTGCCCAATTCTACATCTCTCGAGTAAAATCGACGAATCGCCGTCTTCTTGGTCGGATCCGGCAACTTATACTTCTTGTAATGGGCATTTTCACTCAATGCCCCGGTCACACTTTGCTCACTGTGACGACGGCGTCCATGGATACTCTCGTTGATACTTTTACTGCCGGGGGGAGGGGGGGCTTGCCAATACTGTAAGTGAAGGGGGAGCTCTGACTTTCTCGGTGTCACTCTTTCACTCCTGGTAAGCGTCTAGAAGTTTCTTCACTTAAACTTTTCTTCCATAGATGCTATATATTTTTTTCTTCTGATGTTTTTCTTCTTTCTCTTCGGTAAAGTATCGGCGTGGATTGATCCCGAGCTGTTCACCAAATTTGTAGGATAGTTAACTGATGTATGATTTGCTATCCCATCTAATGACACCAATTTGTAAGATAGTGTCCCACCGCTGCCACCAAATTTGTAGGATAGTTAACTGATGTATGATTTGTTATCCCATCTGAATTCACCAATTTGTAAGATGACTGGGTTATCTCACTGCTTGTCACCCGTTTTGTAGTATAGCGGGGTTACTGTTCCACCTGATGACACCAAATATGTCGTGAGATTTCTATTTTATAATTATGGTAGCGTGGTTGGTGAAAAACATCTTCTTTATATTGCTTTATTCTTATTTAACATCTAGGTACTCAGAGTTCCTATTACTACAGCTCCTGTCACAACTAATTCCTGATTCCCACCCCAAAAGGGGGAGGCTAACTAAGCTGTACTGTGTTAAGTCTGCTGCTGGCAAGGCCCGGTCTCTAACTAACTGTGCCTGCCCTGGGTAGTTCTTGAAATACCCCAAGGGCAGGGCGTGGCTTGACATCCAGTCCTGCCAATGAACTCAAGTGAAATCCAGTCCTGCAAATCAACTCCAGGTTCGAAGTGGAGTCCCTCCTAATTTGGGGAGGAGCTATTTCAACAAGCCTATTGCAAAGGAGTGGGTGGCAATTGTCTATTGCCATTGGGTATCTCCCCCGGGCATGTACTTCTATTTAGGTCAAATGTTCATGTGTGGTATTGGGAATAGAGGACTTGTTGATATCTCACACCCTCTTGAGGTACTTGACGCCAGGTGCCGAGTCCCATGGGACCAGCCATATATCTTCGTGACCCTTTTAATATTGGCCTTATCCCAGCAAAACACTGGAGAGAGTGTTCAATGTCCCCTTTGACCTCTAGCAAGACTTCAGTCATGCGACATATATATATATATATATATATATATATATATATATATATATATATATATATATATATATATATATATATACCGTATATTTCGGTGTATAAGTCGATGTTTTAGCCCCCAAAAATCAGCCCAAAATTGAGGGTCGACTTATATAACAATCACAAAAAGCAAACCTTGAAATCTTGTGACATATTGGTGCAGGAAATCAGGCCTAACCTTAGGCTAATACCGACGACAGCCTCGGTGCGGTAACTATCGATGTAAATACATGTAGCTACTAATGTAAATACTTGTATTTTAATCAATACACATTCTGATTCGACACTAATAATGTAATAGAGCTACCATTACCTTAAAATTCCACAAAATGCTATTAATCAAAGGAAAAAGACCATAACAATGTAAACATCATGCAGCCATTTGTAAAATTTCCGATCAGCTGATCGCTGACGAAACAAAACAATTTACGGTATAAGTGCGTTCACACCAACCCTTTTTTGACCACAGAAATATTAAATAAC
>JAXCGZ010014733.1:0-13464 GCA_037179515.1 Halocaridina rubra
CAAGGACTGAACTGCATTTTGAGTGCATTTATATAAATACATCTTTATGCGTTTTATTTAGCGTTTGATATATAATTTGAAGAAAGTAATGATAATAATAATGATAATTGCAATAATAATAATAATAATAATAATAATAATAATAATAATAATAATTATAATGATAGTAATAAAGTTATACTAAATATAATAATAATAATAATAATAATAATAATAATAATAATAATAATAATTGTAGTAGTAGTAAAACAATAAAAATAAGAATAATAAGCATTCTTCCACAATGGCTGCATTCTCCCTTGTAAGAGGAGATGTCCGAGTCACAGCAGCACACCCTTTCACCAGAAGACCCACTCCCCCATCATCTCTCGTCTTAATTCCATTGTGATAAAGGGTCACTATTGTTACCCCCCTTGCCCATGCATTGCTTGGGTCAAATATTCTCTGCCATATGCCCGACAATCGTATCTGATTTATCCCCACCATCTCTTCTAATGACAACCGACCACCCTGGTTTATAGCATCGAACAGATTCGGGAAAATATCTTTGGCCCGAATTATCTGTTCATAATATCTCTCTACCCATCCTTATCTCTTGCTCTCTTTTTTTTTCCCTGTTCCGACGACATAGCACTTTCACCCAATACTCTTTCCATCCTATCCATCCAACCTTTCTCCAGCAGGTCTTTTTTTTTTTTTTCGAGCTGTGGCTACCTATCTATATTTATAGATAGGCATATTTCGTGTACCATGTTGTTGATATCGCGTTTTTTATTACGGTTGTAGCCACCTTATGTTGGCATAAATGGCTTATTAATGTAATAATAATATATTACGTGTCTTAGAATGAGTCATTAGCATCATAATTTCTTTCGTTACGGTCGTGGCCACTTGTGTACGTGCGAATGACGTATTAATTGGATAAGACATTACTGCGACTCCCTATCATTACCACCTATTACTAATTGTTAGCCATGCGTGGTCTTTCCGCTAATTAGTGTAATTGGTATGCAGTGAGGCGGAATGCAGTATGTGGCAGTGCCCGAGAGACCAAACATAAAATTGCATAATTAATACATTTACTAAAGATATTTACCTTTTCACAGGGATTTAACCTTCTCTCTTATCCAGTAATATTCATTTTAGTTTAGGTGCAAGTATTTATATTTTTTTTATACATTCTTCTCAGTCAGAGAACTGATCATATATTAACTAATTTATTAGTGATTTTGTGCTAAAGACCGGAAATCCAGTAAAGTATTCTTTAATATATTTAACGAAATGACGAAGAATGGAAATGCAATAATTATATTTAAAAAAATATATATGTATTTACTTGTTTATAAACTTTAACCTGTTATATATATATATATATATATATATATATATATATATATATATATATATATATATATATATATATATATATATATATATATATATATATATATATATATATATATTCATATATATATATATATTCATATATATATATATATATATATATATATATATATATATATATATATATATATATATATATATATATTAAATCTTTCGATTATCTTATGTTAATTTTTTCTATTCTAACAAAAGAAAAAATTGGTTGATAATTTTTAAGTTATTTACCCAAGGAACTAAGAGGAGTGATCGAGGTACTTTGGCTTGTTGTGATTAGTACTACTGCTACTACTTTTTTTTTTTTCATTGAAGGGACAATCTCATTATCCTCACCACAGCAAGTTACTGGCCTGGCTACTTATTTTTCAAGGTGTGTGTGTGTGTGTGTGCGTGTTTTTGTGTGTGTTTTTCTTCTTCTTCTTTCGAAACGGACAGTTTCTTTAGTGCACACTTTTCATTTCTTTAATTACACTTTTATATTCGAGATGAATTCCTAATATTGCTTTCAAGAACTAAATCTTTAAAGTCTTGATGCTTTGCATTATCTACCTTACTGTGAGACTTGACCCACGGAGATAAAACATTTCAGACCTTAGCCAAGAAAAAGAGATTCGGTATTGCATCCATGCATGAACGAAGTGTTTGGATGAATTTTACATGTTTTCGGCAAATACTACTTCTATTATTACTACCATTTTCGCTATTGTGTTTATCTAGAAATTTTTAATAAATTTTTAAGTTCATTTTCATATATTCTGTTCTCAGCTCTCATTTCTCAGTATTTCGTACATATTTTCAATCTCTTAAGTCTTCTTAATAGGGAAACTTGTGTTTAGAGAAAATAAAAATTTAAAAATGAACAAATAAATAAATATATAAGTCCGTCAGAATGGTAAAAGAGGAAAGGAAAACTTCATTACTTTTACATAATTAGAGGTAAAGAAAGATTATTCTTGTTTTACTTTCTTGCTTTACTTTTTTTTTTACTTCCAATTTGTTTTCGCGCGCGCGCGTTTTTTTTTCCACACTATATTTTCGTGACTTAGAACAACTATAAAGATTTCCCAATTTTGGGCGGGTATATAGTTGTTTTCTAGTTTGACTTATTATTTAAATGATTTATTGAGAGAGAGAGAGAGAGAGAGAGAGAGAGAGAGAGGAGAGAGAGAGAGAGAGAGAGAGAGAGAGAGAGAGAGAGAGAGAGATAACGATATCTTGTTGTTTACGTCCTTTTTTGTGCGCTGTATTTCATTATTTTTTGTATTGAGAGAGAGAGAGAGAGAGAGGAGAGAGAGGATAATAATCTCATACATATACCCTAATAATGAACAAGTGCGTCGAAAGTTAATGATGATTACTGTAGCATTTATTTCTATGTGCATTGAGTGATAAAGATGCTGAGTTGGCAGTTGCTAAGAGATGACAGACTCCCCTACTGTCTATTCAAATCGGGATACCTTTTACTTATATATTAAATGTTTCACTTTTTCACTACAGAATGAGGGTCGCTCAACCTCTGTGCCATTTGCATGACACAAATCTTTAATAATAATAATAAACTTTTATTTCCATTGCAATACAATTGGTATTCGTCAGCCGGGGCAAGTCCCAACCCCCACTGTGGTGCCCAACCACAGCAGTAGCTGCCAGTAAACAGCTTAAACTCTCTGTCTTGGACGGGAACATATCTTTCGATCTCGTAAATGCGAAGCCAGCGCATTACCACTGTACTAGCCAGCAGGCATTTAACCCACAGAATATCCGTTTTAATTTTAAATTTTTTTTAAAAGTATTTATTTTTTGACAGTGTCCTAACAACAAAATGCAAATTTCAACGCCCATTTTCAAAATATTTTGGCTTTTATTGTCTATATCACCAAGCTGAACTAACAGTGATAAGCCGCAATGTCAGCCTAGCTTCAAGTAAAAATGATAAATTGTGTTTATAAAACTTTATGATATTATTGTTTCCGTAAGATATGCAATTCAGGATTATTTTATGAAGAAAGTTAACCTCTATCCCCTACAGATAACTATAATAACGTCATACGAGAATATAATTTCTTACACACTCATAGAATTTTAGTTTTATCAAGATAAGACTCCTCAGAATATGAGAATCTGGAGGGATATAATTCCAAGCAAAAATTATTCAAAATTTAGTTTAAGAAATTAAAAAAAAATATATTCTTCGGGGTATGAGAACACTAAAGAAAATTTTGTTTTTTTTCAAGAAGTTAGCTGTTTTTTCCACGTCTCTAAAATAAACAGTATCATACAAAACTCGGGTAATAGAGATAGGGTAGTAGGACAGAGTATCGAAAGTCAAAGTGTCGAAAGAACCTAACCTTACCTAACCCAACCTGGCATGACCTAGCCTGACCTAACCTAACTTAACCTACCCTGTAGACACTTTGAACTTTCGACATTTTGTTCTTTGACGCTGTTTGCGCACGTAAAGGCCCGATTTCTTAAACAGTGTAAACCTAGGATACCATATTTTTAGTTAGCTAAACACACAAGTGGATTTCATAAACGCATCTGACGCTGTTCTGTGTATGGCAAGGATCCCGTGCGGGATCCTTGCCATACACAGAACCGCATCAGATGTGTTCATGAAATCCACTTGTGTGTTTAGCTAACTAAAAATATGGTATCCTAGTTTAACACTGTTTAAGAAATCGGGCCAAAGATAGACTATAGAGTGAGAGAAGAATGCACATTATTGAAAGCAATGGTTAAGGTATGGAAAGAGATCAGTGTTAAGGCTGACATGATTTAATAAGTGATTACCTAGTTGTGATTACCTAATTGTGTTTACGGGAAAGAGCCCAAAGCTCGTATCTTCCCGTCTCCTGATCGGTTCCATTTTTAGACTTAGTGATACTTATCGTACCTGTCCTTAAAACTATGGATTGAGATAGCATTAACTACCTCCTCGCTTAGCGAATTCCAATTATCAACTACTCTTACACTGAAAAAGTATTTCCTTACATCCTGCAAACAAGTTTTCTTACGAAGCTTCAAATTATGACCTCTAGTTCTAGAGCCAGCCATATCGAAATATCGATCCCTATCCACTCTATCATAACCATGAAGGAATTTAAAGACTGTCACCATATCCCCCCTTACTCTTCTAGCTTCGAGTGATGGCAAGTCTAATTCCCTCAGCCTCTCATCATAACCGAGATTGCGTATTTCTGGCACCAGTTTCGTGGCATGTCTTTGAACTTTTTCAAGCTTAGCTATGTGCTTTTTCAAGTGCGGATTCCAAAAGGGGGCTGCATATTCGAGTTTTGGCCTCACATAGGTTACATAAATATTTCTGAACATTTCCTTGTCCATGTGCCTGAAGGCTACCCTTACATTTGATAAGAATGCATATGCTGCCCTTACTACGCCATTTATATGTATTTCTGGAGACAAATCTGCCAGTATGTTTACTCCTAGATCTCTCTCATTTTCTGTCTCTTGAAGTTGTACTCCAGCCACCGAGTAGTCAAGCTTGGGCCTTCTTGCACTTGTACCCATTCTCATTACCTTACATTTTGAGGTATTGAATTTCATTAGCCACTTTTCTGACCACTCATGCAGATTATTTAGATCCTCCTGAAGTTCTCTACCATTGTTCTCGTTTTTTACTTTCTTCACAATCTTTGCATCATCTGCAAACATATTCATGAATGAATTTACAGACTCTGGTAGGTCATTTACATATACAAGGAACAAAAGTGGCCCTAAAACTGAACCCTGTGGAACTCCACTACTAACTCTTCTCCATTCAGACACTGAGTGTCTTAGTCTAACCCTCTGTTCCCTTCCTTCTAAGTAAGTTTTTATCCATTCCAAGACATTTCCACCTATTCTAGCCATTGATTGCAGCTTCCTAATAAGTCTCCCATGTGGAACAGTGTCAAACGCTTTCTGAATGCATTTGGGTAAAGTAAACTTCAAATACTGGGGATAAAATACCTCAAAAGTATTTCCAAGATCAGTTTTTTCTTGGAGGAAAAATGATGGGTCATATATGTGTGCGGAAGCATGAAAAAATTGATAGAGTCGACTTAGATGGTATGAACACGTTTAAAGAATGGAAAGTGGAAGAATCGTGAAGAGGATTTTAATGGTTAGACATGCTAGGCTAGGCCAGGAAAGAGATGGAGGGACGAAAGGTGTGATGCCCTGTTCAGGAGAGGCATTGACTACCAGAAGAATGAGAAGCTCTCCTGACAAACATTAGCGAGCGAAATCAAGTCCTCGTGATGGGGCAAGGTTAGACCGGGATATTTGAGGCCTGGTTCTGGAAAATATCATGCGTTATTGGCTTGATTGTCTCCGCTGTATGCTGTGCATATTATTTTCACTATAAGCAAATTTTTACAATTATTAAAAAAAGGAAGAGTTTTTTTCACCCTGTATTCTTTGAGCGTGAAAGGAATATGTATGAAAATATTCAAATGAGAAGAAAATCTCTCAAACTATTTTAGAATTTTCATGTCAACAAGATATAACTATTCCAAACACGAGGGCTTGGAAGGAAAGTGATTTTTTATTTTATTTTTATTTTTTAAATTATTATTATCATTTTTTTCGGAAATTAATATCCTCCTCCTTGACATAAAACCTTAAATAACTTCAAATATCGCCAGAATAATGGTAAATGGAATAGTAGTTGATATTTTTTCAGTGAATAATAATGCTAAATTTAATCTTGCATATTACATAAAATTATAATAATGCCTAATAAAACCTAGTTAAAATTATGATAATCTGGAATTTTAAATGACGTTTTTCATATCTAAAGTTAGTGTCAAATCTCTAAGAAACTCTTATGAACATTTAGCCTAAGTAAGAAATAGCATTTCAGAATGTGAAATAATTGAATAAAATCGCATTATTTTTTTGTGGGTTAAATATCCCTGCTGACCAGAAACTAATAATGTCAAATAAAAAAATATCATCAAAATAATAATAGATATACACCGAGCATAATCTCCGCCCATTTTCTTTTCACTTTCTTTTATGACTTTGGATAATAAACATCTCAAGAAAAACTAAAATGAAAAATAAAAGTCATTTTGTTATCAGACGATGGGAGAAGTGCCGAAAGTCAGGAGTTGTGTTAACTTTTGGAATTACTGTACGCTTTAAGCCCCACGCCCATCTCCTCAACTCCCTCCCCCTTCCCCCTAGATAGGGTGGGAGGGAAACCATTTTACACAAAGTTTGCAAAGTGTAAAAGAGATACTTAGGCTTTGCTTTAAGACTTTCGCTAGCCCTTCGCACGAAGGAAAAACAAGGTAAAAGTTTGCAAATGAGCTCATACCTCAACTCAAGGTATCTTAACTTGCATATTTATTTTAGTATTCTGTATTAGTTTTTTATGCAAAGAATGAGAGCATAATAATAATTAACAATAATAATAATAATAATAATAATTATAAATTTTTTGTCTATCTATCCATTTATATACAAAAGCCATAGGTCCACTTATTAGGGGGTGGTTGAGTCAAAGCAAAAACAATTATTTTTTTTTATGGGAGGAAATTGCTCTGAAGGGGATCCCCTCTTCCCTTCATTCAGTTCACTTTTACGACATGCAGAGGAACACGAAGATTGTTTTGCCTTCCTTCATGGGAATAAATTTTATAAAATTTCTTCTTCATCATCTTCTTTTTATTATTATTATTATTATTATTATTATTATTATTATTATTATTATTATTATTATTATTATTATTATTATTATTATTATTATTGATTCCCCATGAGGGAGAGGGTAGATAGATATTATTGATGTTGGTGTTATTATTTTAATTATTAATTATTATTATTATTATTATTATTATTATTATTATTATTATTATTATTATTATTATTATTATTATTATTTACTACTACTACCATTATTACATTATTTATTTGCGTTGATAGAGGCATGGTTATATTCGTGTGTTTGAGTGGGAAGGTTTGTTTGCTTACGGCTGTGCGTGTTTGTTAATGTTTATGCACATATCTATGTGATTACTGGGATGGTTCGTGTGTTCGTAACTCCCCCTCTGCTTAACGGTCACTGACTTTAACCGTATATTCCCATAAAAATATGAATAGTTTAAGCACTGACTAATTCCTCATTTAGCCAATTCCACTTCTCTACCGTTCTTAAACTTAAAAAAAAATACCCTAACGTTTTATTGATAATACCTTTTGAAACTTGAAACTATGACCAAGTTTTAGAGCTACCTATATCAAAGTATCACACTCTGTATTAGCTGTCAGATATTTGTAGGAATTTAGAAATTGCTACTATATCCCATTTATTTTCCTGGCTTCAAGTGATGGTAAGTTTAACTCATTCAGCTTTTTATACATATCTGAAATCTCACATTTTCGGCATCAGCTATTCTATTTCTATCATGTTACTATTTTATTTTCAAGTGCGGATACCAGAAGGGGTCTTGCACATTCAAATAAGTCCTGACATAAGTCACACAATTACATCTAGTTGTGTGTGTGTATTTGTGTAGATGTTTGTATAGTTACATATTTATGCTCACTGGAAAGAGCCCTGTGTTTGTAATTCTTCATCTGTTGGTCGGTTTACATATTTTTACTCTAACACTTATCATATCTTCCCTCAAAACTTTGATTTTTTTTTTTAAGAGTGTGACACCGGGACAGACAGAAACTGCCCTCATCAATAAAGGCCCGGACACGAGAAAATACCAAGACGAAGGAAAAGTAAAAGGTTAAGGGCAAAGCTGAGACGAGGTAATGTCACACAAAGGAAAACGACAGACAGAAAAAACAGTCAAAGTACAGAGATATATATGCATGAGTGTGTGCATGTTAAAGTTGAAAGGGGGGGGAGGGGGAGTCTTTCTTGTCTCCAGAACCTATCTCAATAGTTCCAGATGCGAAGACCTTTTGTCATAATCAGTGAGGCACAGTTGTGATCTGCAATGAGATTATGCCAGTTGCATTGATACATAGGTGCATTCCAATTAGGTACTCGGATCTAATTCCATTATCTCTCAAAGCCTGTTTGTTACGTGTATTTGCGTGTAAGTCCATGTAGGTATACGTGTTGGTGTGAGTGTGTAATCTAATATATAGTATACCGGATATGTATGTAGATAGATTAGTAGTTGTATGCCATATATATATGTAGATGTATGTGTAGGGTGTACAACCTAATGTTTAATTGTGTTGGTGTAAGTGTATGTAGATATAAGTATATAATCTAATATATATGAATAAGTAGGTGTATTTCTATGCCGTATAAATATGTAGATGTATGCCTTATTTGCATGTAGATGTATGTGTAGGTGTACAACCAATTGTGTAAACGTGTAAGAGTTTAAGACCGCTTTCACACCAAAGTGGCACGTATCCTCATAACTTTATAGCTCTGCATATACTTACCCCTACAAACTCTTATATATAAAAATTAGGTTAAAAAGAATACTGAAGCCGCTTTCACACCAAAGTGGCACGTCGCACGTGACATGCCACGTGCGGCGTTCCACTTTGGTGTGAAAGCGGCTTAAGTATTCTTACTTAACCTAATATTTATATATAAGAGTTTGTAGGGGTAAGTATATGCAGAGCTATAAAGTTATGAGGATATTGGAGTATGCGTTGGTATATATATATATATATATATATATATATATATATATATATATATAATATATATATATATATATATATATATATATATATATATATATATATATAAATTAATTAATAAAATTGCCCTCTTCGGGACTGGGCACGAAAAAAACGGAGTAAATGGAAACAGAGATGGAGAGTGTTGTGACTTGTCAGATGTGAAGGGATGATAAGAGATGTATAACGAATGTTCAAGTGTATTCCGTGTAGATGTAGGCACAGAAATTGGAGATTGTAAGTAAATTTGTATGGATGTGCAGAAATGTGTATATATTATGTATTCATGTAGTTTGTGTGAATATAAAAACTTGCAGTTCAGGTGTACATGCGTATGTATAGCTGTGTAGACATGGCGTGTATGATTGTATGTGTTATGTGTAGATATATAAGCTGATTCATGTGCAGTTTATTGTAAACCTCTTTGTCGGATCCCATTATGTCGCAACCAGTTTGTCGAAAATTATGTATAGTATCAAATATGATAAAAATATTGTTTTTTAAACACACACACACACACACACACACACACACACACACACACACACACACACACACACACACACACACACACACACACACACACACACACACACACACACACACACACACACACACACACACACACACACACACACACACACACACACACACACACACACACACACACACACACATATATATATATATATATATATATATATATATATATATATATATATATATATAAGGGCCATAGCCTCCTTTATAAGAAGATTGGCCTAGCCAAAGCAAGAACTCTCTTTGTTAGAGGAAAAAACAGAGAGAGGAAATTCTAGGCCCCTCGTTCCGCCCCATTTTTCGACTTTTGCAACATGTAAAAGCAATATGTAGGCATTATTCTGATCCCACACCCCAGGGGAAAAAGAAAAAAGTAAAGGGTAAGAGGAAAATGTACCAATACAATTAGGTAAATTTATAACATTCTTGGGACGAGTATCCATTTTTGGTTGTCACCATAGCAACAAAAAAAATATTTTGACACTACCATGAAACAGGAAATAAATACAGTAATCGAATTTTTATTGAATTATATAGTATATTTGGCACTATGTATAATTCTTTATGTTTTCTAATTAATTACTGTTAATATTAACAAATTACTAAATAATTATGTCAAAGGATCATACTTTCCTTTGACAGTGGGGAATCAGACTTCTTTCTCAAGTAACCAGAGATATTTGTCTCAAACATGATTTACTCAAACACTCAGACTCCTTATACTTGATAGAAATCTGAAAGACAAAAAAAAAAAACATTTAACCGATAAAAAAAAAATATAACGAAAAAAATAATTTAATGACGATATTGATACCTCTCACTCGGTAGTCACCGTGGCTCAAGCGGTAGCGTCCGCAACTCTGAGGTGTCAGGTCGAGGGTTCGCGCCCCGTCACGGTCTGAGGTTAGCAAAGGCATGCACTCAGGGTAACGATTACATTTGCCAAAACAAGTCCTTCGCAAGAAGGCAACCGTCCTAGCCCTTGGTTGAAAAGGGAGTCCGTGACGTAAAACTGGAACAACAATAACAACAACAATTGACACCTCTCACACTGTCGTTAACAGTCCAATGTTTTTTCAAAAACGGCAATTGTCACTAACTTCTATCTCAACATTTATTCAAACATGCAAAATGGATATACATTGAAGAAGTCCGAAATAAGCCCCCCCCCCCAAAAAAAAAACCCCACAAACAAACAAACAAACAAACAATCAGATAGTATATAATGGTAAAGAATTGTAGAAATCATTCACACCTTTGTTTCTTAACTGAGAAACAGCTTGGTCTCAGCCACCAGGAATTACGTATTCAGTAGAGACGCAACAAGGCGGCAAGACCTAATGGAAGTGCAGTAGTTGCGACAAATTGGGCCTCGCCCTGAAGGTTCTCGACATTCTGGGATGTCGACAGTATGGGTTTCCGAATAAGTGTAATAGATGTATCTGCTTATATTTGTGTGTCGATAGGAAGACGGTCGTGTATGTAAGGTATGTACTGTGTATAATGTAGGTGTATGACTGTGTGTGTGTAAAGCGGATTTATATATCAGTTAGTGTAGATTTGCAGACGTATATTCATGGTAAGTGTACTCATGGGATATATGTCTTTTTATGTGCATATTTCAAATAACAGTAATGACAACAACAGCAACAAGAGCAATAATAATAAATTTAATAATAATTATAATAATAATAATAGTATCAATAATGATAATAATAATAGTAATAATAATAATTTTATTTATTATTATTATTAATTAATTAATTTATTTATTAATTAATTAAAGTGAAATATTTGAAGCTATGTTGTTTTGCCAGTGATATTTCGGGTCCCTACTCGCATATAATAATATAAGATAATATTTAGATGTTAGATGAGAAACGCTAATATTTTTGAGAGTATATATATATATATATATATATATATATATATTATATATATATATATATATATATATATATATATATATATATATATATATATATATATATATATATATATGTATATGTATTTATGTATATATGATAAAACCTTGCTGATTCTTTTGTTCAGTTGTGGCCACCCTGCAGACTTTGTATTTTCCCGTCTCCTCTGCTTGTCGGAAGGACTGATTTAAAGTGAAGGGAAGCGATGGGATGACAGTATTATCTATCCTGATAGATTTTTTCCCTCAGAATAATGCAACCTTACTGCCTTATATTTTTGCTCATTTGTGGCAATATATATATATATATATATATATATATATATATATATATATATATATATATATATATATATATATATATATATATATATATATATATATATATATATATATATATATACACAGGAATGACAGTACATATTTAATCCTATAGAATTATTGATATGTAACAGTCAAATGAGCTCATTATCGTTATTTCCCTAATGAACAACTCTTATTTGGTATTTAATTAAGCTCCTAAAGAGCCATCCCTTGTTCAGGACTCCTTCGTTAAGTAGATCAGCTTCTAAATGTATTTCCCAAATGATCGTTTACTGCTATGGTTAAACAGCATTTAAATAGTAATTAGTCATGATAATTAATTTGCAATTATTATGTATGTTGTGATCATCATAATTGTTTGTTGTTTGTAATTTAGTATATATCACTATTATTAATATTATTGTTATTATTATTATTATTATTATTATTGTTGTTGTTATTATTATTAATATTTTTATTTATTTATTATTATTATTATTATTATTATTATTATTATTATTATTATTATTATTATTATTATTGAGTATACCAACGTAGTGATGCAGTGCGGTTAAGTGAATTCCCTCTCTTGCTTATATATTAAAATATAGCAAAGTTATCCAAGGGATTCCACTTTTTTTTTGCCGGGGGATTATCTCGTAGAGGTTCAACCTTATGAACATTCAAGCTGTAAACTTGAAGTGTGTATCCACTCTCTGAGACAGACACATTATGTGATTGTAAAGTGTATCGCATAACCGATTAAGTTATGAAGCGGTGGATGGTAGATAGATACACTGATAGGTGGATGAATATGTAGATAGATAGATAGATAGATAGATAGATAGATAGATAGATAGATAGAGAGAGAGAGAGAGAGAGAGAGAGAGAGAGAGAGAGAGAGAGAGAGAGAGAGAGAGAGAGAGAGAGAGAGAGAGAGAGAGAGAGAGAGAGAGAGAGAGAGAGAGAGAGGAGAGAGAGAGAGAGAGAGAGAGAGAGAGTATATAATAATAAGTGAAGAGAATCATTGTCACCTCAAATATTTATACTAATCATAAAAAAGGAGGAGGAGGAGATGGTGCAGAATTTCGAGACCAAGGAAAAGAAGAAGAAGAAATTGGTGATGAAGCAAAGATGTAGCAGGAGAAAAAGAAGGAAAAGAGCTAAAAAAAAATGAAGAAGAAAGAAATCACCAGAAAAGTTTATCTATCTATCTATATATATATATATATATATATATATATATATATATATATATATATATATATATATATCTATATATATATAAATATATATATATATATATATATATATATATATATATATATATATATATAATGAAATAAACACATTAACATATGTAAAAACATGAATCATATTTTACCCCAAAGCCACGAGTGAGGTTGGGAGAAGCTGCAATATGAACAAAAAGGCATTCAGAAAAAATGCGTGCATTCCTAGTATAGCAGTTTCTCTTTTAGACTTCAGTGGTGTAGTTGATAGCGCCTTGGCACTAATTATGTGTCTTAGGTTCGAGTCCCGGTCATGGGTAAAATATGATTCATAGTTTCACATATGGTAATGTGTTTATTTGATTATTAGTAATACCTATATAGCCGAGATTC
>JAXCGZ010014734.1:0-13444 GCA_037179515.1 Halocaridina rubra
CACACACACACACGCACACATACTCTCTCTCTCTCTCTCTCTCTCTCTCTCTCTCTCTCTCTCTCTCTCTCTCTCTCTCTCTCTCTCTCTCTCTCTCTCTCTCTCTTTCATATCACCAGGAACAGATGCTTTTAGTGAGGCCAGAAAATATAGAAGGCTTAAAACAGAACCAGATGTCTCGATGAATTTATTATTTTTTCTTCTTTCTTCAGTTCCCAGGTGTTGCACCTCATGCACAGTTGTTTCAAGTGAGGGCAGAGAAGTTAAATAAAAATAAGAAGTAATGTTTTCCCAAATTTAAATGTTTTCCCGAATTTAAAAGTAATTTTCCAAATTGCCCTCTCATTGCCAGCTGTTGCTGTAGAGGAAAATTATGTAATTTGGATATTGTCTGTCCTTGTCAGTTGCAGATGCTGGGCAACAGATGCTTTGAGTGAGACAACAGAGGCTGGAGTAAAAGCAGATGCAGATATTTTTCAGATGAAAAATTTTTCTTTGTGTATATGTGAGGTGTTGATGACTCTCTGATAATTTTCCCGCTTTCACTGCTAAATATAGGTACAAGGAAATAGATGTCTAGATGGAGGACAAAGATCTTTCGCTTTAGAACAACAACCGATGTGCCTTAGTTTTTGTATCTTTCGTTGTAAGGTGTTTTTATTGAGGAACATTTGATTCGAGCTATCAGAAAGAAAATTTTAAATTAATTGTATTAATTGATGCTTTCATATATATATATATATATATATATATATATATATATATATATATATATATATATATATATATTTATATATATATATATATATATATATATATATATATATATATATATATATATATATATATATATATATATATATATATATATATATATATATATATATATATATATATATATATATATATATATATATATATATATATATATATATACAAATACATATACATATACATATACATATACATACATACATACATACATACATACATACATACATACATACATACATATATATATATATATATATATATATATATATATATATATATATATATATATATATATATATATATATATATATATATATATATATATATATATATATATATATATATATATATATATATATATATATTTAAATACTTTTCTCTCTCTTTGCCAGGTGTTGCTGCCGAGGAACAGGTATTTCGAGTGAGACCCGAAAGTGCGGAAGTAAGAGCTGGAGCTGATGTCTTCCTAAAATGCGTTGTGGAAAACCAACAAGGGAATGCCCAGTGGACCAAGGATGGTTTTGCCCTTGGTAAGTATATCATATCATTATTATTGTAATCAACCTTGGACACACTTCAGTTGTCTCTTTTTCGTCTGGTGACTATTAATGAATGAGACTCCAGTCTTCAGATATTAAAAGTCTGATAACACTGTTATGAGATTATTAAACGTTGAAGGTAATAGCTAAATATTCATGTAAATACAAACGCTTGTATTTTGACATCTGAAATGAAATTCTATTTTACATATCCGTATATGATAACGCTTTGATTAGTTTTATACTTACACAAGCATTACAATATTAAAAACTATCAAACCTAAAGTAAATAAAAATAATAAGAAAAAAAAGCGGTATCCTGTCAATATAGTGCAAGCATTTACTTCGAAATGTGTAAATTCAACAATATCATTCGTATAGGATATGGTGCGAACCCAGTTCGTTTAATAATTTAGGGGAAAATCTCAATATTCGTCTAAATTAATTAATGTACGTTAATTAAAATGTAGTAAACAGTTTTGTTATTAAAATGAAATTGGAAATGTAAATAACAAACGGAGTTCATTACACATACACACTGTAAAAGTCATTAACTTTACGTCAAGCAATATTATACATATGGACCTCTCAGAGTTCCTGCACAGTCTTTTTAATTATCATCATCATCATCATCATCATTATTATTATTATTATTATTATTATTATTATTATTATTATTATTATTATTATTATTATTATTATTATTATTATTATTATTATTATTATTATTATTATTATTATTATTATTATTATTGTTATTATTATTATTATTAACATTATTATTATCATCATCATCATCATCATTATTGATATTATTATTATTATTATTATTATTATTATTATTATTATTATTATTATTATTATTATTATTATTATTATTATTATTATTATTATTATTATTATTATTGTAGTCGCCGTGGCTCAGTCGGTAGCGTCTCCGACTCTGAGGCGTCAGGTCGAGGGTTCGCGCCCCGTCACGGTCTGAGGTTAGCAAAGGCATGCACTCAGCGTAAGGATTACATTTGCCAAAACAAGTCCTTCGCAAGAAGGCAACCGTCCTAGCCCTTGGTTGATAAGGGAGTCCGTGACGTAAAACCGGAACATTATTATTATTATTATTATTATTATTATTATTATTATTATCATCATTATTATTATTATCATAAGTCTTTGATTTATCTGCTACACATTTAATAATGAAGTCAATAAGCCCTTTGAGTTGAAAGGATATTCCTTTCTAACGAGACACTCCATTATCACTTCCTACTTTTTCCACTAAAAGTTTTACCGAAGAAAAAAGCTGAAGTTAAGCTCCAAACCTATGAGAGGGACTATGGTAAGCTTTTTCCTTAATTCATATAACCCGTCAGTCGCTACGACACTGTGAAATCATAAGAATTTTTTCGAATATTAGGGTATTTGCTTATCAAAAACTGATTTGTTGTTCATATATTCAGTTATATACTATGGAGCAATGGCGTCCACCAACTTTCCAAGTTCTAAATATCAGAATTAGAGAAGAGTCTCGTTCTGGGAATGGGCTGAAAGTTTGCAAAGCAGACCTACAAAACTTCGGAAAGTTCGAGACAGAGGCCAATGTCGAGGTCTAGTTTCCACGAATTTCTAGAAAGACTCTGTGATGGAATAAGTTTTACTCTCGTGGAGTAACTTGGAAAAGAATCTACTTGTAAAATTTTGTAAAAGGTTATTTTTTATAAAAATGCAAATCTTACATTTGTGAAATATTAAAAAGAAATTATTCGTGAAACTTGTAAAATGTCTATTTTATTTATACATTTTGTTTATTATAATAATGCCTTCACGTAAACTAAGATTCAGGCCAAATCTTGTTAGAATGTGTCCATATCAAATAAATAAAATAGTTGAATTATGTATTAGTCTTACATGCTTCGATTTAATTCAGAGCTGGGTTGTTTGATATTTAGGAATCTATAAATATTAATTTCAAACAGTGTATTAATGAAACTACAGCTATAATAATTATATAAATGTAAAAAAATATATATATATATAAATTGAAAATAAGTATTATATAAAATCTTAACTTTTGATAAAGGTTTTTGAGAACAGAATTTTATATTTGTTGCATTTTATATTTACTCGAGACAAATAAAATGTATGGTGAAAAAGAATTTAGAATCTCTTCAGGGATTTTTGGCACGGAAACTTTCTCATAACGGATATATACTTTTTTCCATACCACTCAACGAAAACTTACAATAATCCTTTTTCATTATTTATATCTACGGACAATACTACCCACATTTCATTTAGTCCAGGTTTTCTGTTACACATTTGGTGGCTTTATTGTTTACTTAAAAACACGAGATATTTCGTGATAGTCCTAACTGCTATTGACATTAATATCGGGATATCACGGAACAATCCTTGAATGGGATAATAATGAGTAGAAAGGACCAAAAACATGTTTATATACTATAAACTTCTAATTGTACATGACTAGAGGAAAGATACCCTTTCATGAACAAACTAAATAAAAAGATGCTATATAGTTCTGAAATAAGTAAACAGTTTTAATAATTGGTACACTTTCCTTATTATTATTATTATTGATATTTATTATTATTATTATTATTATTATTATTATTATTATTATTATTATTATTATTATTATTATTATTATTATTATTATTATTATTATTATTATTATTATTATTATTATTATTATTATTATTATTATTATCATTATTAGTAGATAATAATAATAATAATAATAATAATAATAATAATAATAATAATAATAATAATAATAATAATAATAATAATAATAATAATTATAATAATAATAAAAATAATACAATAAAAGGCTACTTTACCATATACCAGATCATATGTTAAGACGTTAATTTACCATAAATAAACAGTGATCAAATTAAAAGGTAAAGGGAACTATTCTTAAATATCTGAACGAAAAAAGAAACAAGGGTAAGCTCTTCTACGATCATTTTTGTGCAAACTTTCATAATCCATATTTTGTCATTAGGGTGAAACTCAAGCATTGAAATACATTGCTTCAGCCCTAAGGTACTTCGCTTTTTCTTTGTGTTTTCAACAGTAGTTATGAAAATTCTATTTATAACATTCATTTGCTCATCTAGAAATAGCTTCATATGTTTTAGAGAAAATAGTAAAGCTAAAATGCAATGCCTCTTCCAGGCTTTGAGCGCCACGTTCCAGGATACCCTCGTTATTCCTATTTTGGAGACGCTGACAAAGGTGAGCATCATCTAATCATTAAGGGTGTGACACTCGAGGACGATGGCGAATATCAGTGCCAAGTGGGACCTACCATGACTACTGGTGCCATATGGGCTGCTGCCAATGTCACTGTCATGGGTAAGTGCCAAGAATAATTTTTCTTTCCAAGTTAAATAAAACTCATGATGGAAAAGCACTGCATGAAAGAAACAGGAAAAATTAGTCTGAGCAATTAGACATGAATCGCAAACTTGTTATATAATATGTAAATAAATATAGACTTTTCATTACTTTACAGTATTAACGTTGCTTTAACAGCTTTAAATATTATCTACAACTTAATAATCATGGTAAAGTTGCAACAACTGCCTTGGCGACAGTACAAGTTGCTTGAATAAAGTTTATAAAAGTAATCCTGCATAAGCACCTTGTATAATAGCAAATTTGCATCAAAAGACTCATGTATCAGCAATATTGCATAAATAGCAAGCGATGTCGAATTAATAACCTATAATAAGATCTCAACAGCCTTTGCTATTAGAACTGTCAATTAATTCGCGTTAATTTGTCTGTTCTGCCAGTGGCACCGGCAAGTGTAATAATAGTTGGTCATGAACCAGACTCGGAAGTCGAGGTTGTGGTAGGTTCAACGATCCAGCTTCAGTGTGTCGTTCAAGACGCCAGACCAGCGCCAAGCGTTGCGTGGTACAGAGATGGCTTGCTCCTCGATCAAGGTAAAACCTCAACTCTACTCATTTTTTTGTTCGTTGGGTAGCGAATGTAACTGGAAGGGAGCTTAAAATTACATACAGATAACTCACTGAGACAAACTTCATACAGTACTAGAGATCATGTTCACTACTCATGACCTTTGAAAATGAATTGTCCAACATGATTCCAATATGCATTTCTTAGGCTTATTAGGAAGTATGATTTAATGCCTACATGCATATAGACTTGCATACAAGACTGATTGCTTTTGTATGTTTGCACTGGCTTGTTTTTATAATCTACTAACATATATTTCATAGAGTAAGATATCAAGTTCACTGCTTGTTAGATTTTGAAATATGTGTATAAAATATATTCATTCCAAGAAATTCTAGTCTGTCTCATTTCCATCTAATTGTAAAATGTTGTCTTTGAAAGTGGCTGGTGACTTAAATTCTTACTCTTTCACCAAATCACGCATGCAGCTTACCAGCTTCAGCCTGTTAACTTCGTACATTCATTTTGACAGGTCTACAAGAAGACCGCATAAAATCAACATCTCATCCACGGCTGTTCAGCGTAGTCAGCCGTTTATCTTTGAAAATCTCGACAGACGACGATGGTCAGCAGTACTCTTGTAGAGCTCTACATCCTACCCTCAGAGATGCAAGAACGTCACTCGTTACTTCTGTAACTTTATCAGTGTTACGTAAGTAAATAATGGTAGAAAATTTAAGGCACTAACACAAAAAACAGAAGGAGTCTTTCACTGAATTTACCTTAATATATATTTTGCTTAAGCGCTTTCCATAAGCTCAAGATCACATACTGTTTTTCTTACTAAATTTGCAGTATTTCCTAACGATTTTAATGATCTCGTATAACAGACCCACCAGGAGCACCCATCATAACTGGTTACAAAACGGGCGAAGTGCTTCAAGCAGGAGACAAACGCACACTGACGTGCCGGGTAATGGGTGGAAATCCACGCCCGTGGCTAACCTGGTACTGGCATGGTTGGGATACCGACAACAAAGGCGAAAAGGGTAGCAAGAGGAAAACCATAATGCTGAAAGAAAAAGATGTGGTGAGAAAGGGAAAGAAAGGAAAAAGCGTTCTTGTAACCCATCAAATGACTGCATCCAGGGCTGAGGATGGTGTTGTCTATGAATGCAGAGTCACAAGCAATCAGCTCGATGAACCCCTGACCACGAACATCTCTCTTACAGTCCACTGTAAGTACTTCCACCTATTTAACAGTCACTGAAGTGACTATCTGCTTTCCAAAAACTCCTTTGCTTAAATATACTGCTTTACTAACTATGTCTAGATTGGATTATACTCCTGACTTGTTTCTTATATATCCTTTTCAGATGCCCCGGCCAGAGTCATGGTAACTGGGTCTTCTGCTGTTGCTGCAGGAAAACCATATTCACTCACTTGCTCAACTTCCCCTGCTAATCCACCAGCTACTCTCACGTGGTTAATTGACGGTAATTCAAGGGTTCCACATTTGATATGACTTCAGTAAACTGCTTATTAACTCACATTAATATAGTCTCAGGATCTATCCTGATAGTGCCTCATAATAAATTAAATTTTTCATCAAAATTAATTTTAAGAATGATAATGTAGCAGCAGCTTCTAGCTCACTCCGTAATATTATCAGTATGGTCCAAATATATACAGACTTGAGACTCCATTAAACCTTGTTAAGCATTCATATTTTTTTGTGTTATTTAAAGGTAAACGTGTAAAGAATGAAAAGACTGATGAGACACAGGCTGAAGGGAGTGGATGGATCACTTCTTCTGAGCTCACTCAATATGCTAGTAGGTCACTCGAGGTCAGACAGGTCAAGGTTCAGTGTGAGGCTACGCACCCTACCGCAGATTCACCAATCACTCACACGCGACTCATTAGTATCACTAGTAAGCATTATGCTCAAAAGTATCCATTATGTGTACAGAGGTATATAAATGCAATACCCTAACCAGCCATTTGCATAGTGGTAATGTACATGGCGAAAAATAAACTTACGCTAGTTTCAATATGAATCCCATTGAGGCAATTATTTATTCCCTCCTTTAGGAATGCCAGGCCAGCCAGTAGTTGATGTTGATGTTAGAGGTCCAGTAGTGGCTGGAACAGTACTTGAGATGACTTGTACCAGCCGAGATGGACATCCACCACCTCGCATCAGGTACATTCAGAAGTTTAATGATTTTATGAAATATAATTTCATAATTATACTATAATATCAAGCTGAAAAAAATCTATTTTTTTTCTTCTTTAAGACTTTTCAAGGGTGAAGAGGAAGTAGAAGTTCAAGAGCAGCAGAAAGGTAATTTAACATGGGCAAGAGCAGCTTTCAAAGTTGCTCCCCAAGACAATGGAGTTGAAATCAAATGTGAAGTCAGTAATCCAGCTACATCCACTCCGTTAACATCACACACAACAATCAACATTTTGTGTGAGTCTTTCTAGTAATTTTTTTACTACTAATTGTGAAAACAATTCATCCAAAAGGCATCAGATTTATTACAAACACTTGTTGTCTCCAAAATCAAAACCATTCCTGAGGACAATAACTAGAGACTGAGACTGAACTAGACATCCCAAGGACCTTCTTTCTCATTCTGATTCATTTGTCTCTGATTCAGTTCCAGCATGGGAGGTCAATACATCATCTACACCAACAAAAGTGGAAGTAGGAGAGGCAGCTACTCTAACCTGTGAATCTTCTCCCAGTTTACCTCCCTCTACGTTGACTTGGCACTCGAGGGGTGCAACCTTAGAAGGAGCCACAACAGTTCATTCCCCGGGACTTTATGGGGGTACAGTCACCAGGTAATAACTACCAGTTATTTGATGTTATTATTAACACATGTGGAGAATATGTACCAAGGGGAAAAGAACCATATAATTAATGCTTAATTTTAGATATACGAGAATAATTAAAATGGTGTAAATCTGTAATATATTGCACATCTAGTCTAGGCTATTTGCACTCTTTTAATATAGAAAACAATAGAAAATAAAAGTGGCAATGGAACAAGAACACAAAATGGGAAAACAAAAATAAATCACGAAAAATTCACCATAATGAAAAATTTATTCCGAAAATATGCCAAGAAAAAAGATAAAAACCGTTCTTGCAATCTTTTAATTCTCGTTAACTTGCGACTGAAAATAATACAGATATAACTCTTTCCTATTTTGAGCTTTAATAATCCTAAATGCTGGTGAGCATAAACTATGGCCTGAGCTCATGCTAAGCGGCCATTTCAAAAACACATGAAGATTAATGAAAACCTCCAAAATATTATTAATGGTGTTATTTACTTCGCAGTAAAAGATGAAGAGGCTGTTATCAATATGCGTCAGACTTGTATGAGCAAAACAGTCTCATGAAATGGAAAATTTCTGCAATTATTGCAATTCTGTCACCATTAACTTGCTTCTGCTTGATGAAGTATTTGTTTATTATATAAACTGACAGCTTAAGATGGATTAACCTTAATATTGCAATTGCAACTCTTTCTTGCTTTTGTTGTTGTTATTTTTATTTTTTTCCTAGCCAGTCTCCTTCTCCCCCCCCCCCTAATCCAATTCGAGATCTATTACTTCTTCAGCAGCAGAACTAATAAGAGTAATTTTTCCAGGACAGGGGAAATTTTATTTTATTAAACAATCATCTCAGATAAAACTGTACCCTATAAAAAGCCAACAAGTAAATGTGTGAAGCACATCAATTTTTTTTTCACTTATGACTGAGCTTGTCAGTCCATCCAGCTACCTTAAATTAGAGTTTATCTGTAATTTAAAATTAAATACCTAAGGCATGAGTTTATCTGTATTTTCAGATATTTTATGCTGGAATCTTTTTTTTTTTTTACTACTTGGTTAATTTATGTCTTTTCATTTACTTTAAGCAGGTCTTTATCTGTATTTTCATTAAGTTGGCAAATTTATCTGTCTTTTCGCTTTTTTTAGCTTGGATATTTTCATTCGATTCAATTATTTTCACATATATCTACCCTTCCACTTGTTCTAGGTTGAACTTAAGAGTATTCTAACCTCTTGCTTAGTTTAGTTTGAATTAATTTATTTTAATTTGATAATTATCGGTGTTTTCATTTATCTTAGCTTGTAATCTATCAATTTCTTCAATTAATTCAGTTTGAAGTCATTATGCAGTCTTGCATTAATTTAGGCTTTTCTGATTTTTTACCAAATATTCATTTGACTTTATCTGTCGCCACACTTATTTTTTACTTTGTTGTTACATGTTACTCATAAAAAAAAATTACATTTCATTTTATTCATAGATCTGTTCTAGTGGTTCGTCCACATGCCGATGACAACGGGAGGGTCTTCACCTGCGATGCTGACAACGGTTTGGGTGTTACTGAGGGCAAGAACTTGACACTGGATGTATTGCGTAAGAGGACACTTATCTTTCACTGCGATAAAAAAAATAATTTCTCTTAACTTTTCTTGCCAATTTTTTTTTGGCGTATAAAATTATTTTCTCTTACCTATTTTCTAACACAATATAAGAATCGTATTTTTTTATAGTAAGAGAGTGATTTTTTATTTTTTATTTTCACTATTTTCTAAGACAAGAAATATAATCTCTTGCCTTTTTATTTTCACCTATTTTCTAATACCATAAATATTGCTTCCTCTAGAGAGATTGTTTTATTTTGGGAGTGTTTATTTTCTAATACTATTACAAATATTACTTCTCAATAATGACATATTTTTCTTCTAATGGGTTTTCTAATACGATCACAAAAATCGCCTTTTCATCAGTAACAAAAATATATTAAAATGTATAAACTATCGAAGTTGCCAAATGAATATAGTTTTTTTTTCAATAACGCTATGAAAATAGGGCAATATCTACTAAATGAAAGAAAAAAAATATTGGACTAAATTATACCAAACAAATATTGAAAGCAATAAGCATAGTTTATGCATTTTTAACATCATCACAAATTATTCTTGTGAAATAATCAGTTGTTTTTGTCCATAGTTATAGAGCTCAATTTTATAAAATTTTATATTGGAATAATGAAGTTTTGGACTGCACAGTCTTATCAACACACCAGATTGAAATCAGCTAATTAAAGTTAGTCTCAAAGAAGCTCAGTGCTTATTTGTTGTCTCTACTCGCCTACATGTTCCATTGGGAAGGCACTGTGCTCGTCCAAATATATCAGGTCTGCACTTAAAAAAAAAAGCACACAATAAAATCTCCTCCAAAAAACAGGACATAATCAAATATGCAATATCAAACAACACTCAAGAAGAAAAAAAAAATTTAAATACGAAAACATATCCCCTTGAAAAAATAAAAATCAACGAACTAAGAAATAAAAAGAATCTCCCAAAAATATTAATAAAAATCAAAATATAAGAAAATAAAAAAAAATAAATTCGAAAAACGGGTTATGACATTTTATTAATAAGAAAAAAAAACATTGAATTCAGGTGTGCAAACAAGATGAATAATGATTATTTGTTAAGGAATATTCATTAATATTTTACTGAATGCCATGCACCCGTCAGATGGCGCCATCTGGGTATCAGCACCGACAGGTACATTAAAAGCTAATGAAGGCGAGGAACTCATCCTCACAGCAGTGGCTGCTGCAAATCCTGGACCCATAAGGTAAACAATGTAAAACAAAAATTACGAGTTTTTCATATTTTGAAAAATTATATTTTGGTCTTATAAACCAGAATATAAGCAACAGTTTCTCATTTTCAATATTCTGAACAAAATCCTGGATATATTTTAAGTCTTACACACCAAGATAAAAGTAGAAGTTTTATATTTCAAATATTCTTGGACTGAAATAACGAAATATGAAATAAATATCAACGTGTTATTTATGGAGATGCACAAACAAAGACTTTTAAACCCAATTGTTTAAAAATAAATCATAGATTGTTAATTCTTGAGATTATTATGACCCTTTTGACTCGAAAAATAGACAGAATGTTATTATTCAAAATATTCCTAGCTATATGAAACAAAATGATACATAAATAAATAAAAGGCTTTCAATTTAGAGATATACATATAGAGAGAATCAGAGACCAAACTGTTAAAAAAATAAATATAAAATTGGTAATTCTGCATCCACAAACTGGGAACCATAATAAATTATGTACAAATGTAACTGTTCAAGGTATAAATTCTGAACTTAAACTCCTAAAAGGTACATATGGCGAGATGGCACTGCGGAGATCACGAGTGAGGGAAGCGCAGGTGGTGAGCTGAGACTTCGGAAATTACGAAGGCATCAATCAGGGAACTACTCTGTTATAGCCACTAGCCCTAAGGGATCTGTTTCGGCCAGCTTCGTCTTGAATATCCAGTGTAAATACATTGTTCCAGTGTTGTTGTTATTATTATTATTATTATTATTATTATTATTATTATTATTATTATTATTATTATTATTATTATTATTATTATTATTATTATTATTATTATTATTATTATTATTATTATTATTATTATTATTATTATTATTATTATTATTATTATTATTATTATTATTATTATTATTATTATTATTATTATTATATATTATTATTATTATTATTATTGTTATTATTGTTATTACAATATTATTATTATTATTATTATTATTATTATTATTATTATTATTACTATTATCATTATTATTATTATTATTATTATTATTATTATTATTATTATTATTATTATTATTATTATTATTATTAGTGTTGTTATTATTATTGTTATTGATATTATTAATATTAATATTATTATTATTATTATTATTATTATTATTATTATTGTTATTATAATTATTATTATTATTTTATTATTATTTATTTATTATTATTATTATTATATTTATAATTAATATTATTTTATTATATGAATTTTACAGTAATGGCGCTAAGTAAGAATATATTATTTACTAAAATGCATTTTAAGAGAAGTGTTGCAATACAAGTATTGTTACCAATTCCGAAGCCCAACCTCAAGTAAGATACTATACCAAACCTTTCAACTGGCGTGCTCACTAAACTTGCTGAGTTAACTGGGGCTAACTATCATCTAGGAGAGCACACTACTTTTACTCTACCTTCTTATCACACAAGTGATTTTGATGAACGGAACACTTTGAATGTTCTTCATTAATGGCGATTGCGAGCATTCATGCGTGCATTAGTGAGTGGGTGCGTGCGGGCTCGTGTGTGTATGTGTGCGTGTGTGTGTATGTGTGTGTGTGTGTGTGTGTATGTGTGTGTGTGTGTGTGTGTGTGTGTGTGTGTGTGTGTGTGTGTGTGTGTGTGTGTGTGTGTGAGTGTGTTTGTGCGTGTATGGGTGTGGGCATGTGGAGTCTTGTAGCTCCTTTCTTCAGTATCTGTCGTGTCTTAAGTTATGAATAACCGACTCTCTCTCTCTCTCTCTCTCTCTCTCTCTCTCTCTCTCTCTCTCTCTCTCTCTCTCTCTCTCTCTCTCTCTCTCTCTCTCTCTCTCTCTCTCTCTCTCTCTCTCTCTCTCTCTGTCATTTGAACAGATGGGCCTGAAAACGTAATAGCAACCAAGAGAGTGATGGTAGAACAAGGTGGAACAGCAACTCTCGTCTGTTCAGCTCTTGGCAGTCCAACTCCCAACATCACCTGGATAAGACCAGAGATTGATAGAAATCTTCGACTGAATCGGTAAGTGATCAATCGTCTGCTTAACCACAGCTTCATTACTCACTCCTTCCCAGGAATACACTTGAACCATTATTTGTGTTAGTTTCGTATTTTGTATCTAGTTCTTTAAATGTGTTTGTAATTCTCAGCAAGTATGAAAATAAACTAGAATGGAGTAATATTTCGCTTATGTATGTAATAAATTCCTTTCCAAAGGAGGAATCACCACTGGAAGTAAGTATATCATTCCTTAAAACTTTTTTGAAGAAAGAAAAAATAAGCTCCCCATATATATATATATATATATATATATATATATATATATATATATATATATATATATATATATATATATATATATATATATACATATATATATATATATTTATATATATTTATATATATATTTATATATATATATATATATATATATATAAATATATATATATATATATATATATATATAATATATTTATATATAT
>JAXCGZ010014736.1:0-7500 GCA_037179515.1 Halocaridina rubra
TATATATATATATATATATATATATATATATATATATATATATATATATATATATATATATATATATATATATTTTTTTTTTTTAAGAGTGTGACACCGGGATAGGCAGAAACTGCCCTCATCAACAAAGGCCCGGGCACGAGAAAATACCAAGACGAAGGAACAGAAAAAGTTAAGGGCAAGGCAGAGGTGAGGTAATGTCACACAAAGGAAAACGACAGACAGAAAAAACAGTCAAAGTAAAGAGTATCCAGAGATATGGAGGACTAGGCTCTGAGATGACGATAGATCTGCTTTTTGAAGGATGAAAGGTCATAAGAACTAGGAAAGACAGAAGGACCAAGAGAGTTCCAGAGTCTGGAGGTAGATGGGAAGAAGCAGTCGCTGCACCGACCAATCCGCGAGCTACAAATCTCCACACAGTACCTCTGAGATGAGGCCGATTGGCGAGTGTTACGCGGCCTTGGCAGTGGAGGAGGGATGCAACTCGCCAACTCATCAGAGCAGCGATGGAAGTAGTAGCGATAGAAAAGCGAAAGGGAAGATACCTTACGGCGAAGAGAGAGAGAATCCAGGTTAGAAGTAAGAGAAGGATCATTAATGAGTCTGACTGCCTTCGATTGAACCCTATCGAGAAGATAAGTAAAGGAAGAAGCACCCCAGATGTGTGAGCAGTATTCTAAGCAGGGGCGGATAAGACCTTTGTAAATTTTAAGTAACTGCAATGAGGAAAAGTAATAACGATAACGAAACAGAACCCCCAATTTTTTGGATGCAGATTTAGAAATTTGGATTATGTGATTCCTCCAAGACAAGTTAGAGGCTATATGGATACCCAATATATTGATAGAGTTAAGAGGGTAAATTTCATTAGTTTCGAAGACAATAGGGTTATCAGGAGGAGAAGAAGATAAAGAGATAGCCAGAAACTGTGTCTTGGAGGCATTGAATTTAACTAAATTTTGAGTGCCCCATTCAGATACTCTCTGCAAATCGGAGTTAAGAGTAGATGAAAGAGTGATACGAGATTGATTACGAGTAACAGATGAAGGTTGTGAAGAAAAGGCAGAGGAAAAGTGAAGGGTAGAATCATCAGCAAAGGCATGAAGAGAAGAAAGAGAGTAGGTGAAAGAACAGAGCCCTGTGGAACACCACTGGACACAGAGAAAGGGCTAGATGTCGCGCCATCAACAACTACAGATATAGAACGGTCAGTAAGAAAACTGGAAATCAGAGAACAAAAAGAAGGGGTAAAGCCGTAGGCTGGGAGTTTGGCCAACAGAGCCTTGTGCCAGACTCTGTCAAAAGCCTTAGAGATATCAAGGGCGACGACAAAGGATTCCCCATAGTTCCTCAGAGAAGATGACCATACATGAGTAAGATAGGACAGGAGATCACCAGTGGATCTTGCCTTGCAGAAGCCGTACTGGTGATCAGAGATAAGTGAGTTAGATTCAAGGCGTTTCAAAAAGTGAACATTGAGCAAAGTTTCGAAAACTTTAGCAATAGAGGAGGTTAGAGCAATAGGTCGGTAGTTAGAAGGAATAGTGCGGTCACCCTTCTTAGGAACAGGTTGAACTAGAGCATGCTTCCAAGATGAAGGATAGATACTGGTTGACAGAATGAGGCGAAAAAGACGGCAAAGCACGGGAGCCAGTTCATCTGCAAACTCCTTTAGGAACCTTGCAGGGATACCATCGGGACCAGATGCCTTGTTTGTCTTTAGTGAGCGAAGAACCTTATGAACTTTGCGTGAAGAAAGGATAAGGGAGGGCATAGGGTTAGAGAGGGGAAAAGACTGAGGAACAGGTGCGCTGGAATCGTTGATAGAGAAGTTGGCAGAAAAATGAGAGCCAAAGAGAGTGGCTTTGTCAGTGGGAGAGCAAGCTATAGAACCATCAGAACGAATGAGAGGGGAAAGCTTGAGTTACAGAAGTTTTTGGAGAGGTTTTTGGCTAAGGACCAGAAGCATTTGTCAGTGGGAGAGGAGTTAAGGTCATCAACTTTCCTTCTTATAAAGGAATCCTTAGACCTTCGAATCTGAGCTGTACAGCGATTCCTAGCTATAATAAAAGCAGAGCGAGTTAAATCGGAAGGAGAGGCTTGGTAAGATCGGTGAGCCTGATTCCTAGCCTTGATAGCCATGGAGCAGGCACGGTCAAACCAAGGTTTAGGGGGAGAGAAAGTTTTTGTAGAAGAGGGGATGTACGCCTCCATTCCCGCGGTCATGATCTCGGCAACTTTTACAGCTACCCGATCAGGGTTGCGGGACCGAAAGCAGTAGTCATCCCATGGAAAGTCAAAGAGAAAGTTACGCAAATTTTCATATTGAGTTCGCTCGAAGTGCCAAAGGCGGCGTTGAGTAGGAGGGATTGGTGGTGGGGGAGCGAAAATGGAAGAGACAGAGATTATGGAGTGGTCAGATTTACCAAGAGGGGAAAGCACGGAATAAGAGTAGTTTGAAGGGTTAGAAGTAAAAAAAAGGTCAAGAATGTTAGCAGCATGTTCGTGACGATCAGGAACACGAGTAGGATGTTTGATAATTTGCTCCAGATCATGAGTAATAGAGAAAGCAAGAGCCTCGCTTCCTCCCACATCAGTGTGAGAAGAATGAAGCCACTCACTGTGGTGTACATTGAAGTCTCCAATGTAGAGAACTTCGGCATGTGGGTGAGAAGATAGCAAGGACTCATGGCACGAGGAGAGATATTCAAAGAAAGATACAAACTCGGTGGAGTTTGGAGAACAGTAGCAGAAGCAAAGGATGATAGTGGTAGTGGAGAGATAGACTTTTAGCCAGAGAACATCAAAGTCAGGAGATTCAAGGTCCATGAGCCTCACAGTAGGAGTGTTAATGTTGCAGTAAGCACAGACCCCACCTTTGGAACGAAAACGAGTATACAGGTTATAGTGGGAGATTTGGAAAGGGTCAGTGGAAGCATGTATAGACAACTGGGTTTCAGATAGGAGGAGGAGGTTAGGGAGGAAAGTGCCCAAGTGCTGTTCCACAGACGAAAGATTAGAGTTCAGCCCACGAATGTTTGAATAGTGAAGAGTGAAAGAAGCAGATCTATTAGGAGGTGCAAGGTTAAGAGCAGAACCATTACTACCACCAGGCGTGTCTGCCCTCAAGCCAATGGTGGAGTCAACACGATCCCCGGAGATTCTTCGCACCCCACTATGCCGGGTACTGGGGGCCATTAGTTGTGAACCTTCCATAAATATTGACAAAATGTGAGGAAAAGGAAAGTAAAAGAGACAGATGTGCAGAATGTTGTGACTTGTCAAATGTAATGGAATAGCAAGAGATGTGTAATGAATATGCCAGAATATTCAGTGTAGATGTAGGCATGATGAAAGAACCGTCCTGAAGGAAGATTCAACCTGGAACTGTCTGGACCAGTCCTAGTTGCATCCTAATACCTTCAGTCGTAGTCTTTCAACGGGCGGCTGGTGCCATGGCCAACCTACACACACTATATATATATATATATATATATATATATATATATATATATATATATATATATATATATATATATATATATATATATATATATATATATATATATATATATATATATATATATATATATATATATATATATATATATATATATATATATATATATATATATATATATATATATATATATATATATATATATATATATATATATATATATATATATATATATATATATATATATATATATATATATATATATATATATATATATATATATATATATATATATATATATATATATATATATATATATATATATATATATATATATATATATATATATATATATATATATATATATATATATATATATATATATATATATATATATATATATATATATATATATATATATATATATATATATATATATATATATATATATATATATATATATATATATATATATATATATATATATATATATATATATATATATATATATATATATATATATATATATATATATATATATATATATATATATATATATATATATATATATATATATATATATATATATATATATATATATATATATATATATATATATATATATGTATTTATATATATGTATATATATATCTATATATATATATATATATATATATATATATATATATATATATATATATATATATATATATATATATATATATATATATATATATATATATATATATATATATATATATATATATATATATATATATATATATATATATATATATATATATATATATATATAAAGTACTTATTAATTTCGTGACCTAAAGTGGTCACCTGCTAAAGTACTTTGAGAAGGTGAGCAGTCTAGGTCACGAAATTAATAAGTATTTTCTATATATATTTGTATATATTTTGCTTGTTTTATTTAATGGCATTTTCCTTTACCATTTCAGACTGTATGTTAACAGTTCAGTGTTGTTAATATATATATATATATATATATATATATATATATATATATATATATATATATATATATATATATATATATATATATATATATATATATATATATATATATATATATATATATATATATATATATATATATATATATATATATATATATTTTTTTTTAAGAGTGTGACACCGGGATAGGCAGAAACTGCCCTCATCAACAAAGGCCCGGGCACGAGAAAATACCAAGACGAAGGAAAAGAAAAAGTTAAGGGCAAGGCAGAGGTGAGGTAATGTCACACAAAGGAAAACGACAGACAGAAAAAACAGTCAAAGTAAAGAGTATCCAGAGATATGGAGGACTAGGCTCTGAGATGACGATAGATCTGCTTTTTGAAGGATGAAAGGTCATAAGAACTAGGAAAGACAGAAGGACCAAGAGAGTTCCAGAGTCTGGAGGTAGATGGGAAGAAGCAGTCGCTGCACCGACCAATCCGCGAGCTACAAATCTCCACACAGTACCTCTGAGATGAGGCCGATTGGCGAGTGTTACGCGGCCTCGGCAGTGGAGGAGGGATGCAACTCGCCAACTCATCAGAGCAGCGATGGAAGTAGTAGCGATAGAAAAGCGAAAGGGAAGATACCTTACGGCGAAGAGAGAGAGAATCCAGGTTAGAAGTAAGAGAAGGATCATTAATGAGTCTGACTGCCTTCGATTGAACCCTATCGAGAAGATAAGTAAAGGAAGAAGCACCCCAGATGTGTGAGCAGTATTCTAAGCAGGGGCGGATAAGACCTTTGTAAATTTTAAGTAACTGCAATGAGGAAAAGTAATAACGATAACGAAACAGAACCCCCAATTTTTTGGATGCAGATTTAGAAATTTGGATTATGTGATTCCTCCAAGACAAGTTAGAGGCTATATGGATACCCAATATATTGATAGAGTTAAGAGGGTAAATTTCATTAGTTTCGAAGACAATAGGGTTATCAGGAGGAGAAGAAGATAAAGAGATAGCCAGAAACTGTGTCTTGGAGGCATTGAATTGAACTAAATTTTGAGTGCCCCATTCAGATACTCTCTGCAAATCGGAGTTAAGAGTAGATGAAAGAGTGATACGAGATTGATTACGAGTAACAGATGAAGGTTGTGAAGAAAAGGCAGAGGAAAAGTGAAGGGTAGAATCATCAGCAAAGGCATGAAGAAGAGAGGAAGATGGGGACTGTAGAAGATCATTGATGAAGAGAAGAAAGAGAGTAGGTGAAAGAACAGAGCCCTGTGGAACACCACTGGACACAGAGAAAGGGCTAGATGTCGCGCCATCAACAACTACAGATATAGAACGGTCAGTAAGAAAACTGGAAATCAGAGAACAAAAAGAAGGGGTAAAGCCGTAGGCTGGGAGTTTGGCCAACAGAGCCTTGTGCCAGACTCTGTCAAAAGCCTTAGAGATATCAAGGGCGACGACAAAGGATTCCCCATAGTTCCTCAGAGAAGATGACCATACATGAGTAAGATAGGACAGGAGATCACCAGTGGATCTTGCCTTGCAGAAGCCGTACTGGTGATCGGAGATAAGTGAGTTAGATTCAAGGCGTTTCAAAAAGTGAACATTGAGCAAAGTTTCGAAAACTTTAGCAATAGAGGAGGTTAGAGCAATAGGTCGGTAGTTAGAAGGAATAGAGCGGTCACCCTTCTTAGGAACAGGTTGAACTAGAGCATGCTTCCAAGATGAAGGATAGATACTGGTTGACAGAATGAGGCGAAAAAGACGGCAAAGCACGGGAGCCAGTTCATCTGCAAACTCCTTTAGGAACCTTGCAGGGATACCATCGGGACCAGATGCCTTGTTTGTCTTTAGTGAGCGAAGAACCTTATGAACTTTGCGTGAAGAAAGGATAAGGGAGGGCATAGGGTTAGAGAGGGGAAAAGACTGAGGAACAGGTGCGCTGGAATCGTTGATAGAGAAGTTGGCAGAAAAATGAGAGCCAAAGAGAGTGGCTTTGTCAGTGGGAGAGCAAGCTATAGAACCATCAGAACGAATGAGAGGGGAAAGCTTGAGTTACAGAAGTTTTTGGAGAGGTTTTTGGCTAAGGACCAGAAGCATTTGTCAGTGGGAGAGGAGTTAAGGTCATCAACTTTCCTTCTTATAAAGGAATCCTTAGACCTTCGAATCTGAGCTGTACAGCGATTCCTAGCTATAATAAAAGCAGAGCGAGTTAAATCGGAAGGAGAGGCTTGGTAAGATCGGTGAGCCTGATTCCTAGCCTTGATAGCCATGGAGCAGGCACGGTCAAACCAAGGTTTAGGGGGAGAGAAAGTTTTTGTAGAAGAGGGGATGTACGCCTCCATTCCCGCGGTCATGATCTCGGCAACTTTTACAGCTACCCGATCAGGGTTGCGGGACCGAAAGCAGTAGTCATCCCATGGAAAGTCAAAGAGAAAGTTACGCAAATTTTCATATTGAGTTCGCTCGAAGTGCCAAAGGCGGCGTTGAGTAGGAGGGATTGGTGGTGGGGGAGCGAAAATGGAAGAGACAGAGATTATGGAGTGGTCAGATTTACCAAGAGGGGAAAGCACGGAATAAGAGTAGTTTGAAGGGTTAGAAGTAAAAAAAAGGTCAAGAATGTTAGCAGCATGTTCGTGACGATCAGGAACACGAGTAGGATGTTTGATAATTTGCTCCAGATCATGAGTAATAGAGAAAGCAAGAGCCTCGCTTCCTTCCACATCAGTGTGAGAAGAATGAAGCCACTCACTGTGGTGTACATTGAAGTCTCCAATGTAGAGAACTTCGGCATGTGGGTGAGAAGATAGCAAGGACTCATGGCACGAGGAGAGATATTCAAAGAAAGATACAAACTCGGTGGAGTTTGGAGAACAGTAGCAGAAGCAAAGGATGATAGTGGTAGTGGAGAGATAGACTTTTAGCCAGAGAACATCAAAGTCAGGAGATTCAAGGTCCATGAGCCTCACAGTAGGAGTGTTAATGTTGCAGTAAGCACAGACCCCACCTTTGGAACGAAAACGAGTATACAGGTTATAGTGGGAGATTTGGAAAGGG
>JAXCGZ010014736.1:10000-13398 GCA_037179515.1 Halocaridina rubra
GAGGAAAAGTGAAGGGTAGAATCATCAGCAAAGGCATGAAGAAGAGAGGAAGATGGGGACTGTAGAAGATCATTGATGAAGAGAAGAAAGAGAGTAGGTGAAAGAACAGAGCCCTGTGGAACACCACTGGACACAGAGAAAGGGCTAGATGTCGCGCCATCAACAACTACAGATATAGAACGGTCAGTAAGAAAACTGGAAATCAGAGAACAAAAAGAAGGGGTAAAGCCGTAGGCTGGGAGTTTGGCCAACAGAGCCTTGTGCCAGACTCTGTCAAAAGCCTTAGAGATATCAAGGGCGACGACAAAGGATTCCCCATAGTTCCTCAGAGAAGATGACCATACATGAGTAAGATAGGACAGGAGATCACCAGTGGATCTTGCCTTGCAGAAGCCGTACTGGTGATCAGAGATAAGTGAGTTAGATTCAAGGCGTTTCAAAAAGTGAACATTGAGCAAAGTTTCGAAAACTTTAGCAATAGAGGAGGTTAGAGCAATAGGTCGGTAGTTAGAAGGAATAGTGCGGTCACCCTTCTTAGGAACAGGTTGAACTAGAGCATGCTTCCAAGATGAAGGATAGATACTGGTTGACAGAATGAGGCGAAAAAGACGGCAAAGCACGGGAGCCAGTTCATCTGCAAACTCCTTTAGGAACCTTGCAGGGATACCATCGGGACCAGATGCCTTGTTTGTCTTTAGTGAGCGAAGAACCTTATGAACTTTGCGTGAAGAAAGGATAAGGGAGGGCATAGGGTTAGAGAGGGGAAAAGACTGAGGAACAGGTGCGCTGGAATCGTTGATAGAGAAGTTGGCAGAAAAATGAGAGCCAAAGAGAGTGGCTTTGTCAGTGGGAGAGCAAGCTATAGAACCATCAGAACGAATGAGAGGGGAAAGCTTGAGTTACAGAAGTTTTTGGAGAGGTTTTTGGCTAAGGACCAGAAGCATTTGTCAGTGGGAGAGGAGTTAAGGTCATCAACTTTCCTTCTTATAAAGGAATCCTTAGACCTTCGAATCTGAGCTGTACAGCGATTCCTAGCTATAATAAAAGCAGAGCGAGTTAAATCGGAAGGAGAGGCTTGGTAAGATCGGTGAGCCTGATTCCTAGCCTTGATAGCCATGGAGCAGGCACGGTCAAACCAAGGTTTAGGGGGAGAGAAAGTTTTTGTAGAAGAGGGGATGTACGCCTCCATTCCCGCGGTCATGATCTCGGCAACTTTTACAGCTACCCGATCAGGGTTGCGGGACCGAAAGCAGTAGTCATCCCATGGAAAGTCAAAGAGAAAGTTACGCAAATTTTCATATTGAGTTCGCTCGAAGTGCCAAAGGCGGCGTTGAGTAGGAGGGATTGGTGGTGGGGGAGCGAAAATGGAAGAGACAGAGATTATGGAGTGGTCAGATTTACCAAGAGGGGAAAGCACGGAATAAGAGTAGTTTGAAGGGTTAGAAGTAAAAAAAAGGTCAAGAATGTTAGCAGCATGTTCGTGACGATCAGGAACACGAGTAGGATGTTTGATAATTTGCTCCAGATCATGAGTAATAGAGAAAGCAAGAGCCTCGCTTCCTCCCACATCAGTGTGAGAAGAATGAAGCCACTCACTGTGGTGTACATTGAAGTCTCCAATGTAGAGAACTTCGGCATGTGGGTGAGAAGATAGCAAGGACTCATGGCACGAGGAGAGATATTCAAAGAAAGATACAAACTCGGTGGAGTTTGGAGAACAGTAGCAGAAGCAAAGGATGATAGTGGTAGTGGAGAGATAGACTTTTAGCCAGAGAACATCAAAGTCAGGAGATTCAAGGTCCATGAGCCTCACAGTAGGAGTGTTAATGTTGCAGTAAGCACAGACCCCACCTTTGGAACGAAAACGAGTATACAGGTTATAGTGGGAGATTTGGAAAGGGTCAGTGGAAGCATGTATAGACAACTGGGTTTCAGATAGGAGGAGGAGGTTAGGGAGGAAAGTGCCCAAGTGCTGTTCCACAGACGAAAGATTAGAGTTCAGCCCACGAATGTTTGAATAGTGAAGAGTGAAAGAAGCAGATCTATTAGGAGGTGCAAGGTTAAGAGCAGAACCATTACTACCACCAGGCGTGTCTGCCCTCAAGCCAATGGTGGAGTCAACACGATCCCCGGAGATTCTTCGCACCCCACTATGCCGGGTACTGGGGGCCATTAGTTGTGAACCTTCCATAAATATTGACAAAATGTGAGGAAAAGGAAAGTAAAAGAGACAGATGTGCAGAATGTTGTGACTTGTCAAATGTAATGGAATAGCAAGAGATGTGTAATGAATATGCCAGAATATTCAGTGTAGATGTAGGCATGATGAAAGAACCGTCCTGAAGGAAGATTCAACCTGGAACTGTCTGGACCAGTCCTAGTTGCATCCTAATACCTTCAGTCGTAGTCTTTCAACGGGCGGCTGGTGCCATGGCCAACCTACACATAAATATATATATATATATATATATATATATATATATATATATATATATATATATATATATATATATATATATATATTTATATATATATATATATATATATATATATATATATAAATATATATATATATATATATATATATATATATATATATATATATATATATATATATATATATATATATATATATATATATATATATATATATATATATATATATATATATATATATATATATATATATATATATTATATATATATATATATATATATATATATATATATATATATATATATATATATATATATATATATATATATATATATATATATATATATATATATATATATATATATATTTATATATATATATATATATATATATATATATATATATATATATATATATATATATATATATATATATATATATATATATATATATATATATATATATATATATATATATATATATATATATATATATATATATATATATATATATATATATATATATATATATATATATATATATATATATATATATATATATATATATATATATATATATATATATATATATATATATATATATATATGTATTTATATATATGTATATATATCTATATATATATATATATATATATATATATATATATATATATATATATATATATATATATATATATATATATATATATATATATATATATATATATATATATATATATATATATATATATATATATATATATATATATATATATATATATATATATATATATATATAAAGTACTTATTAATTTCGTGACCTAAAGTGGTCACCTGCTAAAGTACTTTGAGAAGGTGAGCAGTCTAGGTCACGAAATTAATAAGTATTTTCTATATATATTTGTATATATTTTGCTTGTTTTATTTAATGGCATTTTCCTTTACCATTTCAGACTGTATGT
>JAXCGZ010014737.1:0-13356 GCA_037179515.1 Halocaridina rubra
ATGATAATTAATCTAATTACAAATTACAATGTAAAATGTCAAAATAAAACAAATGAAATTTGCAAAGCACAAAATCAAAAAATTTACACATTAAAATATGCATACGTACACTTCGTCTACCCAATGGGAGGATAATAATGAGACTAAAATCACTTATTAAGTAGGTGATTTAAAAGATGAGATTTAAGTGAGGGTAATGTTTGGCAGCTTCTTAAGTTTGCGGGTAAAGAGTTCCAAAGTCTCGGGCCCATTACATTTAAGGCTCTTGCCCCAATATCAGTGGAAGTTCTGGGCACGTAAAAAGAATTCTGATATCTGGTGTTGACGTTATTGATACGCACTTGATTAACTGTTGGCAATGAGAAGAGCCATTCCGGCAATATTCCATGATTTATTTTAAAAACTAAAAGACAGATATTATATATGAACTTCATGTCCATCCTTAGCCAACCCAATCTCTCAAAGAGGGGAGTCACGTGATCATATTTATGCACCCCCCCTATGGCAACTCTTGCAGCAAAATTCTGGAGCCTTTTCACTCGTAACATCTGGGTCTTAGTCGTGGAACCCCAAACACTTAGACAGTAGTTGAGAATACTTAAAATCAATGTTTGTACTACAATTACCCTACAATCAGGCTCGAATCTTTCATAGACTCTGTTCAAGTAAATAAGGGTCCCGTTCACTTTTTTTATGTAGTTCATCGATATGAAAATTAAATGTCATGGTACTGTCCATAATAACTCCTAGATTTTTAACCTTATTAGATGGGAAGAGTGAAACATTGTTGAAATTTATACTGATGTTCTCAGGAATGCGGGACAGGTATTGATTTGATCCAAAAAATAACGAATTTAGTTTTATTTTCGTTCAGTAAAAGACCATTACTGTTAAAATAACTTTTGGCACAGTTTAATATATCTTCAGCCCTTTTTAAGATTTCAGAGAGAGAGAGAGAGAGAGAAACTTTCAAACCCAGTGTTCAAAGCCACATGCACTCATCTTCAGAAACACAAGCAAACTTACGTTCATAAAAAGTTGTTCAGCTACGTTCATTTGCGCATCCCTTCCTACATTATCTGGCTCAATATCTATTGAAAAACTTTTAAAATTAATTTTTGACTTTTCTCATTCCCACCATACGTCTGAGTAGATAGTTCTCTGTCAGTCGGCTGACCATATTTGGCCAGCCATGCGTTGCTTGAGCAAAGAGGTTTTCTTCCAGTGTCTTGCTAGGACTATCCTGGAAACCTTCCCCATTTATCCGGGCTTGGAACCGGCACTGAGGTAAGCTGGCCTGCTTAACTCAGTGGCTGGGTCAAAATTTTTGACTAATTTATATAAACAATCAGAGAACGAGGCAGGCTGATTGCTTGTTCCGTTTTCCATGAGCATTCAGTTAGATGCCATCGTGAGCCTAGATGAATTATAACTGGCCTGGTGGCGAGAGAAATTTTTGGCAGCCTTGTAATCCCCAAGGAGCTAAGAGGAGTTATCGAGGTACGTAAGCATCTGGCGAATGTGTATGCTTTGATTCCGCCATCTCCCATACAAAGGAGATAACGGTCATTACACACACACACACACACACACACACACACACACACACACACACACACACACACACACACACACACACACACACAGATTGCAGTGATAGAAGCTCAAGGGCCGGTATTAGAGAACATCAACCTTACAGCCACAGAGGTATGCAAAGCGCTGATGGATTTAGATGTTCATAAAGCTACAGGTCCTGATGACATATCCCCTCATGTGCTTAAAAAATGCGCAAACACAATATCAGTGGCACTAAGTATCATATTTAAGGAGTCACTGGAGTCGGGGGAGATTCCAAGATGCTGGAAACAAGCAAATGTGATACCTATCTTCAAAAAGGGAAGGAGGGATACGGCTCTGAACTATAGACCAGTTTCCTTGACCAGCATAGTTTGCAAAGTTATGGAGAAACTACTAAGGAAACATATCTCTCTTCACTTGGAATCCTTCAACTTTTTGTCAGTGAGGCAACATGACTTCAGAGAAGGTAGATCAACAGTAACAAACTTATTAGAATTTTATGATGAGGTAAGCCAAATCTTACAGGAAAGAGAGGGCTGGGCAGATTGCATATTCCTAGACTTCCAGAAAGCGTTTGACACTGTTCCACATGGGAGACTTATTAGGAAGCTGCACTCAATGGCTAGAATAGGTGGAAATGTCTTGGAATGGATAAAAACTTACTTAGAAGGAAGGGAACAGAGGGTTAGAGTAAGACACTCAGTGTCTGAATGGAGAAGAGTTAGTAGTGGAGTTCCACAGGGTTCAGTTTTAGGGCCACTTTTGTTCCTTGTATATGTAAATGACCTACCAGAGTCTGTAAATTCATTCATGAATATGTTTGCAGATGATGCAAAGATTGTAAAGAAAGTGAAAAACGAGAACAATGGTAGAGAACTTCAGGAGGATCTAAATAATCTGCATGAGTGGTCAGAAAAGTGGCTAATGAAATTCAGTACCTCAAAATGTAAGGTAATGAGAATGGGTACAAGTGCAAGAAGGCCCAAGCTTGACTACTCGGTGGCTGGAGTACAACTTCAAGAGACAGAAAGTGAGAGAGTCTAGGAGTAAACATACTGGCAGATTTGTCTCCAGAAATACATATAAATGGCGTAGTAAGGGCAGCATATGCATTCTTATCAAATGTAAGGGTAGCCTTCAGGCACATGGACAAGGAAATGTTCAGAAATATTTATGTAACCTATGTGAGGCCAAAACTCGAATATGCAGCCCCCTTTTGGAATCCGCACTTGAAAAAGCACATAGATAAGCTTGAAAAAGTTCAAAGACATGCCACGAAACTGGTGCCAGAAATACGCAATCTCGGTTATGATGAGAGGCTGAGGGAATTAGACTTGCCATCACTCGAAGCTAGAAGAGTAAGGGGGGATATGGTGACAGTCTTTAAATTCCTTCATGGTTATGATAGAGTGGATAGGGATCGATATTTCGATATGGCTGGCTCTAGAACTAGAGGTCATAGTTTGAAGCTTCGTAAGAAAACTTCTTTGCAGGATGTAAGGAAATACTTTTTCAGTGTAAGAGTAGTTGATAATTGGAATTCGCTAAGCGAGGAGGTAGTTAATGCTATCTCAATCCATAGTTTTAAGGACAGGTACGATAAGTATCACTAAGTCTAAAATGGAACCGATGAGGAGACGGGAAGATACGAGCTTTGGGCTCTTTCCCGTAAACACAATTAGGTAATCACAATTAGGTAATCACACACACACACACACGCACACACACAAACACACACTCACACACACACACACACACACACACACACACACACACACACACACACATATATATATATATATATATATATATATATATATATATATATATATATATATATATATATATATATATATATATATATATATATATATATATATATATATATATATATATATATATATATATATATATATATATATATATATATATATATATATATATATATTTGGCCTTGTATGGGAAGGAGGGACAGGTTTATTCATCAACCGACGGTGTAACTTAGGGCATTTGGTCATGAATAATAGGTAGAGAAATGTTCTCTCTCGGTATCTCGGTGCATCTGCCCTTCGGATAGTCTGCTGTCGCTATTTTTACTTGCGATGAGAGAGAAAAATGATATTAAAAAGTATATTTTTCAAAGTCTATCAGAATGCAATTCATAAATTTTGCAATAGGAAAAAGATGAAATAGTAATAATAATAATAATAATAATAATAATAATAATAATAATAATAATAATAATAATAATAATAATAATAATAATAATAATAATAATAATTTTGTTTTAGGAGAATAAGGTTATTCCTCATGCATTTCATTAATATGTAATAATTCTCTCTCTCCTCTCTCTCTCTCTCTCTCTCTCTCTCTCTCTCTCTCTCTCTCTCTCTCTCTCTCTCTCTCTCTCTCTCTCTCTCTCTGTCTAATACACATATGGTGTTTGCCAATTCAGCAGTATTTTAAGTAATCTACTTTTGCATATGTCAAGTGTAAGGTCAATTTCACACCAAAGTGGTACGTCGCAGGTGGAATGCCACGTGGCACACCAGTTGAAAACGAACATTCGGAAATATATGGAACCTTTTAGACAGAAGTGGCACATGGGACGTGTCACGCCACTTCTGCGTGAAAGGTTTCCTATATTTCCGGATGTGCGTTTTCAACTGGCGTGCCACGTGGCATGCCACGTGCACCTTACCACTTAGGTGTGAAAGTGGCCTTATTTAAGTGCAGTGAACGCATACTCAGTCGCCAATTCAGCCAGTGTCTCTTGAGGCACGAAGAGCTTACTTGAGATTTGTCAGGTTGATGTGTGTTAAGTGGAAAGGATGAGAGAGTAAGTGGATGAAGGAACAGGCGAGAGCATTGGTTGCAGTGAGAAGCGACAGTAAGTGGATGAAGGAACAGGCGAGAGCATTGGTTGCAGTGAGAAGCGACAGTAAGTGGATGAAGGAACAGGCGAGAGCATTGGTTGCAGCAAGAAGCGACAATCATTTATATGGTTTTTCTTTTACTTGAGATTGATACAGTGCCTGATAATCCAACCTTAATTCCCCAGCTCCACCATGTCAGTGTCCACCCTCATTGGAATGGGGATTGATTCTGACACATTGGAAGGTGCATTGAAGAATGCCTGGCAGTTGGAAACTGTTGTAGTCTGGAGACAGTGTCAAGATCTTCGCCTGATTTCTTAAACAGTGTAAGCCTAGGATACCATATTGTTAGTTAGCTAGACACACACAAATGGATTTTATAAACGCATCTGACGCGGTTCTGTGTATGGCTAGGATCCCGTACGGGATCCTAGCCATACACAGAACCGCGTCAGATGCGTTTATGAAATCCATTTGTGTGTGTCTAGCTAACTAACAATATGGTATCCTAGGTTTACACTGTTTATGAAATCGGGCCCTTGTCTTGGATGTAAATAAGTATATGAAATCATAGTTGTATCTTCTATTTGTTCACTCAAGCATTAAGAAGAAAAATTTCAATGCTTTGAGCGTTTTTAGTACAGTGGTAACGCGCTGGCCTCGCATCCGCGAGGCCGACGAATCGCGCCTCGTCCAGGCAAGACAGTTTAAGCTGTTTACTGGGGAGGTTACTGCTGTGGCTGGGCACCACAGTGGGGGTTGGGGCCTTGTCCGGCTGGCAACCGCCCTACGGGTCCTCCTTGACCCATTCCACTCACACGTGGGTGGAGACTCTAAAACAACATCATCATCTCAGTGTTAGGAGATTTTTTCTTACCCTAATGCTTTGTCTTCTTGACCAGTTCTTTCCTCTACATCTAAGTAATCTCTCTCGCTTCATGTCCTTCATTAACTCTTTCCAAAAGGGATATTTTTAGCTATCCAGTTGTTCTCAAATTTCCAATATCTCTCCTTTCCTCTTCTGCATCACTGATCAAATAGGATGCTGGAAGTAGTTTCTGTCATTTTATTTTATGAACACAATAGCTGTCAATCTCCTCTTTTCTCTTATTATTATTGTAGCGTCTGCGACTCTGAGGCGGCAGGTCGAGGGTTCGCGGCCCGTCACGGACTGAGGTTAGTAAGGGCATACACTCAGGGTAGCGACTACATCTGCCAAAACAAGTCCTTCGCAAGAAAGCAACCGTCCTAGCCCTTAGTAGAAAAGGGAGTTCGTGATGTAAAACCGAATCAATCAATCATTGTAAAGAAATCCGATGTTGATCTAAGTACTTGTCAGTCTTAATCGAGCGATGGTTAATAACTTTATAATTATTTAACTTTTCAGTCAAACTATTGCAAATATAACAGCAGTAGCGTCCGCGACTCTGAGGCGGCAGGTCGAGGGTTCGCGGCCCGTCACGGACTGAGGTTAGTAAGGGCATACACTCAGGGTAGCGACTACATCTGCCAAAACAAGTCCTTCGCAAGAAGGCAACCGTCCTAGCCCTTAGTAGAAAAGGGAGTTCGTGATGTAAAACCGAATCAATCAATCATTATAAAGAAATCCAATGTTTATCTAAGTACTTGTCAGTCTTAATCGAGCGATGGGTAATAACTTTATAATTATTTAACTTTTCAGTCAAACTATTGCAAATATAACAGCAGTAGCGTCCGCGACTCTGAGGCGTCAGGTCGAGGGTTCGCCCCCATTACGGTCTGAGGTTAGCAAGGACATGCACTCAGGGTAACGATACATCTGCCAAAACAAGTCCTTCGCAAGAAGGCAACCGTCCTAGCCCTTGGTAGAAAAGGGAGTCCGTGACTTAAAACCGGAACATTGCAATATAACAGCATGAGATTCTTAAACTTCAGAGAACCGTTAAAGAATAGAATGTCATAGACGAGTCTTCAACAAAATAGCAAAAGTAATGATGAGTAACATATTTGCCACTCAAAACATTCATTTTTATTGTTCTTATCAACATGGATTATCTAATAAAGCTTTTCTATACTTGAACTTGAAAAAAATAATAAAATAATAAAAATTAAGTGCTCCAAATCTCTCATTTCATTTTGGAAAAGAAGAGAAATTGAGACAAAATAATAAGTTTATTTCATATAAAATGACGGAGTTCGGTAACACGATATTGACCGTACATTTTAGTATATAATTTTTGCTCTGGCTTTCACCCAGGAAGACTTAGATTTATTGTTCAATAGTGATTCATAATGATTCATAAAGTGCACCATACCATGAGTTTTGAGGGGAAAATCATGGAACAGCCTCTTTACGAAATGAGGCTTCGATAAATGACACTCAAGTCAAAGATATATATATATATATATATATATATATATATATATATATATATATATATATATATATATATATATATATATATATATATATATATATATATATACATGGTGTCCACAAAGTCTGGGTACATAGGAAATTTCACTATGCAGAGCTATTCAATCGAGTTCACCTGAATTTTGTAAAGCGCATCAAATTATGCATTGAAAATGATGGAAATCATATTGAAAATATTATTTATTAACATTAGATTTAAATAAAATTGTTTTGGTTTAAAAGTATGTGTTAATCTCCCGTGTACCCAGACTTCGTCTGGGTACACGGGAGATTAACACATACTTTTAAAACAAAACAATTTTATTTAAATCTAATGTTAATAAATAATATTTTCAATATGGTTTCCATCATATTAAATGCATAATTTGATGCGCTTTACAAAATTCAGGCGAACTCGATTGAATAGCTCTGCATAGTGAAATTTCCTATGTACCCAGACTTTGTGGACACCCTGTATATATATATATATATATATATATATATATATATATATATATATATATATATATATATATATATATATATATATATATATATATATATATATATATATATATATATATATATATATATATATATATTTCGGGAGAATGGACTAAAACGCAAAGGAATTTGATTACAGAATATATATTTGCAGTCGATGCTTAGCTATGGCAAGATTAACCTAAATTTTGTCGTTTTATGCGTCTCTCTTAATCCTTATTCGAATGGGGGATGAACACAGACTGCTTGGAGTTGGGGAATTAAGGATGGATGACCTATTTAAATCTCCGTGGTAGGATTGCAAACCGGGTTTGTCTTTGCACGAGTCGAGTATTCTAACCACTGCGCTCAGCAGTTCCCAAGATTAACCTGACTTGATACACTGTAACTGTCAGTTTAATCAGGTCGCAAGTAACTCGCAGTTCTGTATTGTGTTTGTTTGTAATATAGTCATATAACCTTCTCTGTCTGTCTGTCTTTCTGTCTGTCTTTCTATCTATCTATCTATCTATCTATCTATTTATCTATCTATCTATCTATCTATCTATCTATCTATCTATCTATCTATCTATCTATCTATCTATCTATCTATCTGTCTGTCTGTCTGTCTGTCTGTCTGTCTGTCTGTCTGTCTGTCTGTCTGTCTGTCTGTCTGTCTGTCTGTCTATATATTTATCTATCTATCTATCTATCTTATCTCTCTCTCTCTCTCTTTTTGATATATGTACCTTTGTTTTTAATATACTAAGAAACAATCTTCCTGATTGCTTGTATAATTTTTCTACAGTAAGCTCAGTTACCGGGTTAACTACCCGTCAAGGGGAAGATTTATTAGTACGAAGGTCTAAAACTGATATTGGCTCAAGAGATATAAACATTCGTGGACCTCATTTATATAATCAGCTTCCCAGTGAACTAAAAAATGCTGGTTCAGTGTATACTTTTAAATATAATCTTAAGAAGTTACTCTTAAAGGAAGATTTTACTTGTAATTTTTAATAGTACACTCATCTTTATGACTTGTTTGTTTTAGTATGTCTATATCGTACACCACAGATGTCTATCTGGAATATATATGTATCTTATTTGAATACCCAATGTACATTGGAAATAAAGGTTTATTATTATTATTATTATTATTATTATTATTATTATTATTATTATTATTATTATTATTATTATTATTATTATTATTATTATTATTATTATTATTATTATTATTATTATTATTATTATTACTCTAACTCTCTAGTCATACATCCTTTCTCTCTCTCTCTCTCTCTCTCTCTCTCTCTCTCTCTCTCTCTCTCTCTCTCTCTCTCTCTCTCTCTCTCTCTCTCTCTCTCTCTCTCTCTCTCTCTCTCTCTCTCTGCCTGCCTGCCTGCCTGCCTGCCTGCCTGCCTGCCTATCTGTCTATCAGTTTATATATCTATCTAGTTTTGTATCTATCTATATGTCTGTGTGTGTATCTTTCTGTCTATGTGTCTATCAATCTATCTCTCCAACCCGATTCCATATTGTTATCCATCTCTATCTGTATTCAAGTATCTTTTCATAAATCAAACCTATCTACAATCCCTATCAACCAATTATTACACTATATTTTATTATTAATTACTTGCTATGATATTTAAAATTAATTGCAAATTCTATTAATATTTTATTTATACATAACCAAATAGATTGTAATGTTTATCAACTGCAGTATGACTGGGAGTGCCCATGTGCACATGTCCCCATGTACAGTTATCTGTCTATCTGTATCTCACTCCCCTCTTTTTCCCTCCCTTTCATCCCCTCAGCTTCCAACTTCCCAACCTCATACAATCCTAGGCACCTTTTTCATTAAAAGGGGGTTTACACGGTCAAACGGTTCGTCGAACGCGGTTCGACAGACAAGTGTTTGAAGTGATGTTCGAACGTGTGAACGGGGTATTTGGTTGTCGAACACGTTTGCTTAAGGGGGGTTTACACGGTCAAACGGTTCGTCGAACGCGGTTCGACAGACAAGTGTTTGAAGTGATGTTCGAACGTGTGAACGGGATATTTGGTTGTCGAACACGTTTGCTTTAGTGGGGTTTACACGGTCAAGCGGTTCGTCGAACGCGATTCTACAGACAAGTGTTTGAAGTGATGTTCGAACGTGTGAACGGGGTATTTGGTTGTCGAACACGTTTCCTTAAGGGGGGTTTACACGGTCAAACGGTTCGTCGAACGCGGTTCGACAGACAAGTGTTTGAAGTGATGTTCGACCGTGTGAACGGGGAAATTAGCACCGAAGCCATATTCACTTTATTAAAATATATATTGGAAGCTACCGAAAGTTAGAAAGTTATCCTTACCCTCTCTCTCTCCCCGCACACACACACATATACAAAAAAAAATGAGGATCAAAGCAGTAAAACAACGAGCATTTATAAAAAAAAATTTATTTTTATTTTTTTTGTCATCGAACACAAACATTACAATGATTATAGATAATTAACAAACAAACCAGATATCCGTTCTATCGCGTTCTATCCCTAATGGCATTCTTTAGAGATTTCTGATTAAAGTCTGCTCCGAACACAATCTTCAACAACTGAAGCAAAGGGTTTAACAGAAACCTTTCGTAATATCCGTAGCATATTTCCACATCATTTTTTACGATATAATTCTTGGTTTCGTAGATGAGATTGTCCATCCCGATGACGACGTACTGCATCCGATGCACGGGTAAATGTTCCTTGCGCTGCACCATCCTCCTGTACAACTCCTGTTGAGGGGTAACCGTTTTGGTGTTCATGTTGATTCCCACGGTGCAAACGAAGTCGTCCACGCTCCTCTGTCTCACTCCTTTAAACTGGTCGGCGATGAACGTTAAAGTGTCTTCTAGGCTGACGTCTCCGTCGAATATCCTCTGGATAACGTTGGTGTATATTTCTTTGATGATCTTACACTGAGAACGACGAGCCAACATCGTCCCTTTAGATTTGATGCCGTCGCCGCTGAGCGACGTGTACAGGTACCTCTTCTTGGCCAGCAGGATGTAGTGGACGTGTACGTCCTCCTCGAACGATAGGTACATGGGCGAGGGAAACACTTTCATCTCGTGCACCGTCTTTTCGATCCACCTACCGATTTCCTGGGCTCCCTCGACGGACAGACCTGGTTCGCTCAAAGCCACGTAACACGAGTCTGTGTCGCCGTAGAAAACCTTTCCTCTCCCTTTAAGGACATCGTCGATGCACAGCTGGGCTTTGACGACGGACGATCGTCCGACGGCGGTGATGGAAGCGGCTACGGGTTCGAATCCGATCGACTTGGACGTGATGCACGAAGCCATGACACCGTAGACCGAGTTGGCCATCAACTTGAAGGCGGTTTGCCTCTTGTCCAGCACGACCCTCTCTACGCCATTGGCCCTGGCCATTTGACTCTTGGTCGTTTTTCTATCGGCCAACAGTTGAGAAACGAGCGAGGGCAGGTAGCCTTCCTTGACCTCCTTTTTGAGGAATCGATACCGTTTGTCATCGTTGACGATGGTACAGTAACTGTCGGGAGAATAACGCGCCGCCTCCGATTCCGAAAGGAACGTCGACGGACACAAGTTGTACGCCAGAATGATGCTAGGGTACAGCGAGTTAAAGTCCAAACATATAACGTTGTTGTAGTAACCGCTCATTTTGGTACAAAGTAGAAAGGTTGTTATAATGTCATCAATAATGTAAAAAAAAGGTTTATAATAAAATATTTTAAAACAAACAACAAACATGTATCATTTATACCACTCTATCATTGATGAGAGACACTTTAATGTTTAACATGGATAACAGTTGAAATACAAATTTAACGCACTTTGACATTTGCAACGACAAAGATTGCGTGTATTTTAAACAAAAGCTGCACCAATAACTTTGATCGGCTTCACCACCGCATTCGTTGTGTTGCAACAGCCTACAACTGGAACAGATGAGTACGTTTATCTCGTCGCTGTTCTTCAACAGCCTGTCCCTGAGGAACTGTAAACTTCCCGACGCTCTGATACTGGCGACTTCTAACACGCCCACCCTGAACCCTCCTTCCTGGGACCGTCCTTCTTTGGGTTGTCCGGTGAAAATTTGCCGATTGGTTTCGGTGGGTATGCAAATATATTTCTTTTTGACGGCGATCTGATCCAAAGCCAAGTAAGACAAGAAACCCCATTCGTGGTATCCTATGTTGCATCCTGTCTCGCCGCTAAATGTCAACTCTTTATTCATTTCCTGTCCGGTGTCTGAAGATAACTTTAATTCTTCGTATACACCCAAAGAAAGTCTCTTTATCGTGCTGTTGCTATTTATAATTATATCTGGCGACTGGCCTTTGGAGTTGAAGGGCATGTTCTCTTGTCTCCTAACTTGACATATCACCCCCTTTTGACCGTGACGGGACGTCAGCTTATCTCCTTCGGTGGCCGAGTGAAGTTTGGTGAATGTCATTTTAACGTTGGTGAACGAAACGGTTTGGGATTCCAATTTAAATCCGCACAACTTGTGCGTCTCGGAAAATAGCAAAGGAGCGTCGTAGGTGACGACGTTAAACTCCCGATCCATACCGAATCTTATAGAGTTGACCAAGACGTTGACGCGTTGACTGACCACGGAACCTATCTTTAACACGCCGTCCGCGTCGATGTAGGTTATCGCAGAGTCGCGAGCCTTGCCGATAATGTTACAGTTGCCAACCGCAAAGTTGATTACGCGTCTTTCGGTGTGCATGAATAACCCGCGTTGGATCGCCGATTTGTTGACGATTATGCCGTCTTCCATGTTTCCGACGTCGTTCATGTGTAAAGTCAAAACGGTTTGGTATATACCCTCGCCCAGAGACTCGAAAGAACCTACGTCTACCCAACCGGTTTGGGCGTAATCGGGCACCGGAGAAGTCGGAACGTACAACATTCCTCCGTAGACGGGAGAAACGGCCGCGTAGCTCGGAGAACTTTGTCCCGCAGAACTGTGTGCCAAAGTTTGTACGGGGGAAACGGGCGCGTAGCTCGGAGAAAGAACGGGAAACTGGACGGTTCTATTTCTCACCGGTTTCGCGGCCCTTTCCCTTTCCTTTATCTTTTCTATCGGAAACTGAGGGTAGGCCAACGACAACTTACCGGGAAGGAAAGCGTTAGTTATGGCGTGATGAAACAACCTGGTCATATAGAACAGTCTCTTTCCGTCGATGTGATCTTTGAATATCATGCGACCGATGATCGAACTGAAAAGGGCGGCCTTGCAGCAAAGTCGGGGGAACTTGGTCGTCGGTGAACGATCGTCCATGTTTCTCAAGACGTCTTTGGACAAATTCAAATACCAACATTCCGTGTTGTCGAACATTTGAGTCTCGCCGGGGGAAACTTTGATCGGTACCATGGGTCTTCCGTCGGTCGAGTCTATAAAGAAGCTATTGGTTTTGACGTACAGCGAACAATGGGGGAATCTGTTTGTAAAACCTCCTCAATCCGTTGTCCGAGGGGTAGGGCATCATCAGAACCAGTATATCGTAATCATATTTTTTCACAGCTTGAGTCGCCCTACACCCTATCACGTTCTTTTCGGGTACTTCAACAGCGTCGGTCAAGATCATCTTGTATTTGTTAAAATAATTTCCTATCAGCCACTTCTCAGATTTACCCTCACCGGCGCAAATGGACAAGACGGTCGGTGGGTGTTCACCTTTCTTCTTCTCACCGATGACTTCTTCTGCGAGATTTTTGAGAAACACATCAAAGCCCGTCTCCTCAAACTGTTCTTTGAGGCGACTGTAAATCGGACAGCTGCAAAACTGCATACAGTCTTCCTCGTCCACTCCACGCCTCTCAACAAATCCAGACATGCACCACACCAAGTCGTTGTATCCAGTCTTCCATTGCACACACGTTAGCGTTTGTTTTTTGGCAATTTCTTCCATATCGTCGTCGCTGTCGACATCCTCGTTAACATAGATTTGTCCATAGGCTTTGGTATATTTTTCTATGTTATTTCTCGG
>JAXCGZ010014738.1:0-2500 GCA_037179515.1 Halocaridina rubra
TCTCTCTCTCTCTCTCTCTCTCTCTCTCTCTCTCTCTCTCTCTCTCTCTTCATCCTCTCGAATTTTCCTTCTCCTGGCCCTGAATATTGTAGTTATAGAAAACGATTCTCAAAGAAAGTTGGTTAATACAAGAAACGAAGCATGGTAATGGTAAATACGAGTATTGATTACTTCTTTTTCCTTTTCTCCTTAGGAAACAGGACTTTTTAATTTATGTCTCTCTCTCTCTCTCTCTCTCTCTCTCTCTCTCTCTCTCTCTCTCTCTCTCTCTCTCTCTCTCTCTCTCTCTCTCTCTCTCTCTCTCCTTTTTTGACACTATTCTTATTAATGGTAAGAACTGTGATTCTTTGAGTTGAGGTTTTCTGACCTTTTTTGCGTACATGATCTATGAGTTCCGATGTTCACAATAGCTGCATCACCGACTTATAATTTTTCAAACTTTTTTCATATTTTGAATACTTTGAAGCTACTGTTTACGCAGGAAATATGTGAAAGAAAAACATTCCATTAATTTCAGAGCACTTTTTTTTATACATACATATACCGTTGCTGTTTCCCCTTAAATTGGGGGGTGTTCGTTAATTCCATTTCGGATGGGATAGGGGGAGCGGTATGGAGTACGCTTGAAGAAGACGAAAGAGAATTTGTTATTAAGAGCATTAGATTGAATAACATAAGTTCATCTACGGGAGTTCTTGTAGTCGCCATGGCTCAGTCGGTAGCGTCTCCGACTCTGAGGCGTCAGGTCGAGGGTTCGCGCCCCGTCACGGTCTGAGGTTAGCAAAGGCATGCACTCAGCGTAAGGATTACATCTGCCAAAACAAGTCCTTCGCAAGAAGGCAACCGTCCTAGCCCTTGGTTGATAAGGGAGTCCGTGACGTAAAACCGGAACCGGAACCGAATCTACGGGAGTTCTTAACTTGGGCAAGAAACGAAGTTCATTAGAGTTTAGGGAGGTGCATTAACGGCAGGCTTACATGAGTCACACTATTTTTAATTTCAAGCAAGAGAGCATATGAGAGAGGCTCTTGTTTCAATATTTTTATACAAATGTAGTAGTAGTAGTAGTAGTAGTAGTAGTAGTAGTAGTAGTAGTAGTAGTAGTAGTATAGTAAAAAAAATGGAAGGGAAAGTGGGCGCTGCAAAGGTTGTTCTAATTTGCCTCCCCAATAAAAGAACCTTGATTGTTTAAGGCTCCCCATTCGAGATTCGATATCATTGCTATTAGTAGCTGAAGTAAAATGAGGTGGATAGGGAGGACAGGAGGAGTAGAAAGTGGAACAGCTTGATACGAATATATTGACAGATTATTAGACAACGGCAGGGAACCAGACAGGAGGACCATTATTCTTCTCTCTCTCTCTCTCTCTCTCTCTCTCTCTCTCTCTCTCTCTCTCTCTCTCTCTCTCTCTCTCTCTCTCTCTCTCTCTCTCTCTCTCTCTCTCTCTCTCTCTCTCTCTCTCTCTCTCTCTCTCTCTCTCTCTCTCTCTCTCTCTCTCTCTCTCCCAAAGCTCCAAGCCCAGGCGAAAAATTCAAGGAATGGCAGTTACCTTTTTCAACATTTTCGTTGATTACGTTCCATCTAGAATATTACACTTGTAATTTTCCCAGCAATTTACTGCAATGAACGTTATTTTTAGACGAAGGGACCAATTAAGAAATGGATGAGGACTGTTATTTTCTTATTATAGATGCATTTACTTATAATTCACACAGGATCATAATATAAAGAGACGAAGATTTAATTTATTTAAAACTAGCAAGACACGATTACTTTCATTATCCCCTAGTTAAGAACCACCGACTAAGAAGAGGTAAAAGAGGATGGAAGTGGTTAATGATTCATTCTCTGGCCAGCTGAAAATGGGAAATTGGTGGATTGCATAAAAAAACGCCCTTTTATGGATTGATGAAATACTAACTCTAAATATGGCTAGTTGAAGGCCAAAACTTTATGTAATCGGAGAAGACATTTACCATTTACTTTCATTAAGAAGAAAACCCGTCAAGAATCACCATCGTAAAACTGATGATTACAGCATCACTCTCGTTTATGTATGTGAGTGGGGGAAGATGCAAGGTTAATTACTTTACCTGGGATTAAGTGGTATGGAGTATTAAGTATCTCTCCGATTCACAGTCTGTCACTAAAAATGGCCACAGTGCCACTCTCAATACACATCCTACTGATACAACAACATGGCATTTAACATGACCACTATGCCACCGTCGATGATTATCCTACTGATCCAGACAACCAGACACTTAGATTGACCACAATTCAACTGCCAATACATTTAATTCTGGATCAAACAACCTGACTCTTAAAATTACCACACGACCACTGTCAGTGCATATTATATTGGTCCAAACATTCATATACTTAAAATGCCCACATTGCCATTGTCAATGCATATGATACTGGTCCAAACAATTTGTCACTTAAAATGACCACAGTGTCACTGTTAATGCATATCCTTTTGGTACAAACAACCTGACA